>VDFB02073616.1:0-17869 GCA_007258455.2 Sequoia sempervirens
CGATGATAATTAAATTGATGATAATAATTTGACACAAAACATTAAACATGACACACTATCTTTGTTAGACCTCGTTAAATAGTAATATTGACGATAGATAACAAATTCTATTGTAATGGTGTTATGAAATCAAATGATAGTAATAATGTGTAAACTCCACTATTATTTGTATTATTATTATTATTAAATAAAGCAAAAATAATGCTATTAACACCATTATTAATACTACTATCATTATTTTAACCACTTTGAATAATAATATACTTTTAAATTTCCAACCAAGCCTTACTAAAATTATTTTCTACCCTTTAACCAATAACCCTCAATACACTTTTTGATAATAGTCCCAACATTTAACATTCGATCTCAAAAGTTAAATATGAACTATATAAGATAATTATAATTTGCAAGTTAGTTACTAAATTTCCACTCTATTTACTCACAAATTAATTCTATTTCACCCCCGTTCTATTTACTCGTTAATTTTATTTTTTAATTACTATTAATTTAATTATTTAAAATTATATGTATCTACTCCATTCTATTTACTCACAAGTTAGTTACTAGATTCCCATTTTATTTACTCACAAGTTAATTACTAAATTCTCATTCTATTTAAATAAAATTACTTACTAAAGTTCCATTCTATTTACTCATAAAGTTAGTTATAAATCTTATTTGTATTTACTCATAAAGATTAATTGCTATCACTTTACTCTTTAATTTTCTTCTAATTAATAAAGTTAAGAAATAAGTATTAAAAATAATAAATAACTATATCTCTATCCCATTCATTTTCACGAGGCATCCTTCATATTCATTAATGTACTTGTATTTCTATATGTGTCCAATGCATATATATATAATTGTGCAGATTTAAGATTTTGGAAATACAAATGACGGGTCTCAGAGGATAAGGATATTTCAGAAGGCAGAGCTCATGAACAACGAGTTAGAGAATGAATCCCTTAAACATTGGTTTAGATATTATTAAGTTATGCTTAGAACAAAATTTTTCACCATAGAACATTTATCCAATATGCCCACAATGTAACAAATGCTAGTAATTATCCATGTAGTTATTATTCTTGAACACATTAACATCCTTAGATACCCTTCAAGGTTCTCTTTTGCATCATAAACATCACTCATGATGTTAGAAAATATTTTTGTTCTAATATCAATTCATGTCCCAAAACTAGTATTCTCAATTTTAACTATCACTTTCTTTCTCACATAACAGCCAAGTATTTCCACATGTAATTTATTTACAAATTTACCCATACTTCACAACAATTACACATAATTCACATCACAAGGCTCAATGGGGTTTATAAGGATGGATATTCTAAGATACCACTCGAGGTCCTTCTCTAAGGACTCTTCCATATAGATAAGAATAATCATAGAATGAGGGGAAGAATGGATTAATGACCGTCCCATACCGGTCCCATTCACAACCCCTTTCAAAAAAATAATTCCCCAGCGCATCTACTCCCCTATACAACCTGCCAGGGAACCCCCCGGGATATGGCAGTTTACATATGTCACATTACACCACGCTTACCAGCAGTTAGAAAACATTAAGAAAGCCTCAAGTCAAGAAATCATAAGATCATAAACCAACGTTTCAATAAAACATAAAATTATAAAATCAAGAGAAAACCAAATAAAGATCAATTGTAGCTACATTTCAACATTCCAATCTTAATTCAAAAATGAAATTAAATAAGTCCTTGAGGAAATTTGGACTATAACAACCTTCAAGTGGCTAAATAGCCTAATACAATAAATATAAAAGTCCACATTGTTGACACATAATAAAATAAAACATCAATTAATAATTACCAATAATTCATATTCCAACAATAAAAACTACACATTACGAGCACCACGTGACTTGATAAAGCCACCTAAGGGGAGGAGGGGAATGGTGGTTCTCTAACCACATAAGTATAATAGCATGCAATAATCTAGTGGTCCCTGACCACATAAATATGAATAATTGGTGGTCCCTTACCACATATAAATGCATCATTGGTGGTCCTTGACTACATGAATTTGAGTCATTGGTGGTCCCTGACCACATAAATATGAATCATTTGCGGTCCATGTAATTCCATCCTTTACACATGGGTTATAAACATCAAGGAATAGGTTTTCACTATGAACCAACAAATGTGGCTCTCATATGTGGTGGAGTAGTCCACGATCAACATCCATGGGAGGATTACAATGACTCGACATAGATCCTTTATCAGGATTAGGGACAACGCCCTGAGCTCATAATTTCCCAATGGGAGAACATTTGCCTCTCAACCCCTATTTACACTAGTTGGCATCACACTCCCATAAGGGGGGAACCAAATGCTAGGGGTACACATTTAGCATACAAATAAAAATAACACAAAGGAATACATCACATTTCATTTAATAGACACACTTATACACTTAACACATTCATTTGAACTCACAACTAGCTAGCTTACATAAAGGCCATCACAAAGGGGACACATAGGGGATTGTACATGACATCCCCTCACCCTTATCCCAAGTTGGATACCTTGTATCTCATAATTGGGGAACATCACATTTACTAGTTTTCCAATTCAAAAGTCATAACACAATAAACTTTTACAAAATTCACCATATTATAGAACAAAATAATACACTTAAATACATTCTAGATATCTTCTTAAAACAATATTCACTTTGCTTCTTAATTTTGAAGATATCCACTCACTTGCATAAGTAAAAGAAATCACTAGACAATGTGCAACATTAGCTTAGATATATTACTCCATCTTCTTAGAACTCAACAATACTTGGTTCACCACACTTTCCATCTTGCTAAGTTAGTGTTTGGCATCACTTTAAAATAAAGATCGGTTTTTCTATAGTTATCATGCCATTCTTTTTATTTTATTCAACTATGTTTGTAATGTTCACAACATATCCATACAGGTAATACCACTATGTTTTTCACACATGTTAAAGAGAGTTTCCTACTTAATAAGGAAGATAATTAACCATTTTCATTTGAAACATCACAATATGAGACAAAAAATAAATAAATAAACTCAATGCATAAAACACATGACAAATCATGAAATAGTAGTTCTCACAACTTATTAGTATCTCTTTTATAAATCTTGTATTTTGCAATCTAAGGTTGAACCATCCAATTGTATTGTCATAATCATCATTTTCACAATCATAGCTCCATCTAATCTCATAAGATGCATAATAAGTAAAAGTCTTAAGAAGTTTTACCTAATTTAAAGTTTTCTCCTTTACATTTGGTTGTAAATTTTCTTCCCTTAAAGAGTAAATATAGTCAATGGTATAGAATATACAACATTAGTTAGAAGTTTTACAAGTCTACTTTAGTGTCTCTTATCTATATTTTAACTTTCCCATCACATAATACACCATGAGCCACACATAATTCATTACTCAATTTATAATTTCATACAAATGATTATTCAATCCTTATGACATGCACATGACCTTCAAGGTCAACACATAATTGAGTGTGTTATTACTTCCTATATATGGCATGCATCCTTTCTTACTTGGGAAACAACAAGTCTTTAGTTCTTAACTCATTTATAAGAGAGTAGTAATAGCATGAGTTCTAGATAATTTTTTAACTGCAAATTCTCATTTTGAAAGGATTTCTTCACAATTCTTCTTATGTTTAATTATTATAAGGGGGGTGACTTAAACATCATATTTGCTAGTCCTTAACAATCTTATTTCAATTGTATTCTTCTATGCCTTCACCTTTGACTTGAATCATAGAAATCATGTTGCTTCATTTACTATTTAGTCTTTAAACAATAGGACATAAGAGTTTGGCAATTGTTATAATTGCACTAAGTTTACTAGGTCATAGTTTACTTGTAAAAGTGCTTAATTAACTTTTTAGTTTCACCCTTCAATTCTATGTAGCATTTAGTTTTGATCCTTTTTCTAAATAGGGTTTACTATGCAACTTAAGTTTTCGAACATTAGTTTACATTCTTATTCATGCAATCTTATTTGCCAACCATTAGTTGACTCACCTTAGAATCTCAAACATTCAATAGGGGGACTCTTTCTTATGTCAAACCATGATTTAAATGAGTTTTAAGAGGCTTATGTGTTATTGATGTCTGAGGTATGGGTGCAAGATTGATTCTAACACATCCTTAAATTTCTCTTAGATATCATTATGTAGAACCAAGGATTATGCACTTCCAAATTGTACATCCTTAATTTCCTCATTATCCATTCTCTAATTAACATAGGATGTGTTTGAAATGTATACATGACGAGAGTTATGAGATTGTCTAGTGTGTTACTCTTTGTTGAACATATAGTTTATTAATAAATGATGCTTACAAAAAACTTATTCTACAACTAGGTTTTGAAACATGCTAGGCATATTTATGTGTAAATCGATCCTTCATCTTAAGGTTACTCGAGAACATTTAGAAAATTCTAGTATAACCTTTTGAGTTTAAGATAATATTTCTTAATCACGTTGCCTCTAATTTAAACATTAACCCCCTCTTCATCTTTTTCGATTACGCTTAACTATGATCTTTGATTTAACCCTTGCCTAAGGTTCACTAGGAGGAATCAATCAATAGTCTCAAAACACTCCCTTATATTTCCTAAGTTTGAAATAATGATTACTTTTCTAAAGTTGAACTATACAATAATTTATTTTATTATTCAAGGGTATACTTTACTATCCACATTAATTCAAATAATTCAACTTCTCCATCAACATCATTAATTTCCTTATGGTAGAAGAATTTAGGTTTCTTTCATCAAAGATATTGAAGTGTATCATATTATTTCACTAACTCATGAAAATCTCTAGTAACCATATTTAACACAATATCTACCTTTTTAAAGTTTAGGAGAGGGCATCAATAGTGATAGGTTCAATAACACTTATTAAATGGACTAACATACTTTCTAACATACACATCACTTTATATAACCATAATATTCTTGGAGGTTTCACCTTTGCCGGTTTGAGTTTCTTTCCAGTTACTTCTCATTAATTAAATACCTAGAATGGTTAAAGTTTGGTTCACATGTCTTTATAAATTTTAATAAAGATGGTTAATTTCAATTAGATTCCAATGTTTCCGCACAAAATAGACCCTCAAATTTCATTAAGTTAGAGATATTTTGAAACTTAATTTTCACAAGTGAATTAATTTAATAGCCACATACACATTAGCTAAGGCCCATCCTATTTCTAGAGTACCCAGTGTTGCAACCTATACGATGCAAGTGTCATGCCTATAATTTTTGCCTAAAACAAAATAGATGAAAAACAGCTATAGTTTTTTTAAAACCCAAACTATTAAACAGTAAGCTAAATAGCCAACCTTGGTATTTGAAGTGCACACTAACCAATGGTACAATACATTGAGTTAAAAAGAGAAGTTTCTCTGGGGAGATTAAACCTACTTACGAGAATTTTATCTTTAATTAACAACCATCAATTAATTGGCATGCAACTCATACAATAATGTTAGCATCAAGTTCAAACAAGAAGCAAGGATAACACAATTTGGATTACCCACTAATACTACTATTATCCTCCTTATTGATATTATCATCCATTATTCATTAGTTACTAATAATATTATTTGCTAATGGATTTATGTGTAACCCATGATATTAATTTTGCCATAGAATTGCGATGATAATTAAATTGATGATAATAATTTGACACAAAACATTAAACATGACACACTATCTTTGTTAGACCTCGTTAAATAGTAATATTGACGATAGATAACAAATTCTATTGTAATGGTGTTATGAAATCAAATGATAGTAATAATGTGTAAACTCCACTATTATTTGTATTATTATTATTATTAAATAAAGCAAAAATAATGCTATTAACACCATTATTAATACTACTATCATTATTTTAACCACTTTGAATAATAATATACTTTTAAATTTCAAGCCAAGCCTTACTAAAATTATTTTCCACCCTTTAACCAATAACCCTCAATACTTTTGGTAATAGTACAACATTTTAACATTAGATCTCAAAAGTTAAATATGAACTATATAAGATAATTATAATTTAGATTATAGAACCTCTTTACTCACAAATTAATTCTATTTCACCTGCTTTCGTTAATTTTCTTTTTTAATTATTATTAATTTAATTATTTAAAATTATATGTATCTACTCCATTCTATTTACTCACAAGTTAGTTACTAGATCCTCATTTTATTTATTCACAAGTTAATTACTAAATTCTCATTCTATTTAAATAAAATTACTTACTAAAATTCCATCATATTTACTCATAAAGAGTTAGTTATAAATCTTGTTGTATTTACTCATAAGATTAATTGCTATGCTTTATAACTAATTTTATTCTAATTAATGAGTTAAGAAATAAGTATTAAAAATAATAAATAACTATATCTCTATCCCATTCATTTTCACGAGGCATCCTTCATATTCATTAATGTACTTGTATTTCTATATGTGTCCAATGCATATATATATAATTGTTACCCGTTACAAAGATTTTGGAAATACAAATGGCAAGGTCTCGAGAGGATAAGGATATTTCAAAGCCCGAGCTCATGAACAACAAAGTTAGAGAGATGAATCATAAACGATAGTTTTAGATATTAAATTTATGCTTAGAACAAAATTTTCCACCATAGAACATTTATTCAATATAGTCACATTATAACAAAAGTTAGTAGTCATCCATGTAGTTAATATCCTTGAAATCAATATGTATCCAATACATTAACATCCTTAGATACCTTCCAAGGTTCTATTTTGCATCATAAACATCACTCATGATGTTAGAAAATATTTTTGTTCTAATATCAATTCATGTCCCAAAACTAGTGGTCTCAATTTTAACAATCACTTTCTTTCTTACATAACAGTCAAGTATTTCCACATGTAATTTATTTACAAATTTACCCACACTTCACAACAATTACACATAATTCACATCACAAGGCTCAATGGGGTTTACAAGGATGGATATTCTTGGATACCACTCGAGGCCCTTCTCTAAGGAATCCTACAATACATAAAAATAATCGTAGAATGAGGGGAAGAATGGATTAATGACCGTCCCATACCGGTCCCATTCACAACCCCTTTTCAAGAATAATTCCCCAGCGCATCTACTCCCCTATACGACCTGCCAGGGAACCCCCCGGGATATGGCAGTTTACATATGTCACATTACACCACGTTTACCAGCAGTTAGAAAACATTAAGAAAGCCTCAAGTTGAGAAATCATAAGATCATAAACCAATGTTTCAATAAAACATAAAATTATAAAATCAAGAGAAAACCAAATAAAGATCAATTGTAGCTACATTTCAACATTCGAATCTTAATTCAAAAATGAAATTAAATAAGTCCTTGAGGCAATTTGGACTATAACAACCTTCAAGTGGCTAAATAGCCTAATAAAATAAATGCAAAATTCCACACTGCTGGTGCATAATAAAATAAAACATCAATCAAGAATTACCAATAATTCATATTCCAACAATAAATTGCACATTACAAGAACCATGTGACTTGATAAGCCACCTAAGGGGAGGAGGGGAATGGTGGTTCTCTAACCACATAAGTATAATAGCATGCAATTACTGGTGGTCCTTGACCACATAAATATGAATAATTGGTGGTCCCTGACCACATATATATATGAATCATTGGTGGTCCCTGACCACATGAATATGAATAGCTAGTGGTCCCTGACCACATAAATACCAATCACCGGTGGTCCTCAACCACATGAATATGAATAGTTGGTGGTCCCCGACCACATAATATATGAATCACTGGTGGTCCTTGACCACATGAATATGAATAGTTGGTGGTCCCCGACCACATAAATATGAATCATAGGTGGTCCATGTAATTCCATCCTTTAGCCATGGGTTATAAACATCAAGGAATAGGTTTGCACTATGAACCAACAGTTGTGGCTCTCATATGTGGGGGAGTTGGCCATGGTCAAAATCCATGGGATAATTACAATGAATCAACATAGATCCTTTATCAGGATTAGGGATAATGCCCTGAGCGCATAATTTCCCGAAGGGAGAACATGTGCCTCTCGACCCCTATTTACACTAGCTAGCATCGCACTCCCATAAGGGGGGAACCAAACGCTAGGGGTACACATTTAACATACAAATAAAACTAACACAAATTAATACATCACATTTCATTTAATAGACACACTTATACAATTAACACATTTATTTGAACTCACAACTAGCTAGCTTACATAAAGGCCATCACAAAGGGCACATATAGGGGATCATACTAGATGTCCACCACCCTTATCCCAAGTCAGATACCTTGTATCTCATAATTGGGGCACATCACATTTACTAGTTTTCCACTTCACAAGTCTTAACACAATACACTTTTACAAAATTCCCCATATTATAGAACAAGTAATACGCTTAAATATTCTTAAAACAATATTCACTTTGCTTCTTAATTTTAAAGATATCCACTCACTTACATAAGTAAAAGAAATCACTAGACGATGTGCAACATTAGCTTAGATATATTACTCCAACTTCTTAGAACTCAACAATACTTGGTTCACCACACTTTCCATCTTGCTAAGTTAGTGTTTGGCATCACTTTAAAATAAAGATCATTTTTTTTTTTTCTATAGTTATCATGCCATTCTTTTTATTTTATTCAACTATTTTTATTATGTTCATACCATATCCATACAGGTAATACCACTATTTTTTCACACATGTTAAAGAAAGTTTCCTACTTAGTAAGGAAGATAATTAACCATTTTCATTTGAAACATCACAATATGAGACAAAAATAAATAAATAAATAAAAATAAATAAACTCAATGCATAAAACACATGACAAATCATGGAATAGTAATTTTCACAACTTATTAATATCTCTTTTATAAATCTTGTATTTTTCTATCTAAGGTTGAACCATTCAATCGTAGTGTCATAATCGTCATTTTCACAGTCATAGCTCCCTCTAATCTCATAAGATGCATGATAAGTAAAAGTCTTAAAAGTTTTACCTAATTTAAAGATTTCTCCTTTACATTTGGTTGTCAATTTTCTTCCCTTAAAGAGTAAATATAGTCAATGGTATAGAGTAGATAACATTAGTTAAAATTTTTACAAGTCTACTTTAGTGTCTCTTATCTATATTTTAACTTTCCCATCACATAATACATCATGAGCCACACATAATTCATTAATCAATTTACAATTTCATACAAATGATTATTCAATCCTTATGACATGCACACGACCTTCAAGGTCAACACGTAATTGAGTGTGTTATTACTTCCTATATATGACAACATCCCTTCTTATTTGGGCAACGAGAAGTCTTTAGTTCTTAATTCATTTATAAGGGAGTAGTAAAAGCATGAGTTCGTTTTAACTCCAAATTATCATTTTGAAAGGATTTCTTCACAAATCTTCTTACGTTTATTTATTAAAAATGGGGTGATTTAAATATGATATTTGTTGGTCCTTAACAATCTTACCTTAATTGTACCCTTCTATTCCTTCACCTTTGACTTGAATCATTTAAATCATGTTGTTTTGTTTACTATTTAATCTTTAAACAATAGGACATAAGAGCTCGGTAGTTGTTATAGTTGCATTAAGTTTACTCAGTCATAGTTTACTTGAAAAGGTTCTTAACTAACTTTTAAGTTTCACCCTTCAGTTCTAGGTAACATCTAGTTTTGATCCTTTTTTATAAATAGGGTTTACTATGGAGCTTAAGTTTTCAAACATTAGTTTACATTCTTATTCATGCAATCTTATTTTCCAATCATTAGTTGACTCACCTTATAATCTCAAACATTCAATAGTGGGACTCTTTCATATGTTGAATCATGATTTAAATGAGTTTTAAGAGGCTTATGTGTTATTGATGTCTGACGTATGGGTTCAAGATCGATTCTAACACATCCTTAAATTCCTCTTAGATATCATCATGTAGAACCAAGGATTATGCACTTCCAAATTGTACATCCTTAATTTCCTCTTTATCCATTCTCTAATTAACATAGGATGTGTTTGAAATGTATACATGACGAGATTTATGAGATTGTCTAGTGTGGTACTCTTTGTTGAACATATAGTTTATTAATAAATGATGCTTACGAAAAACTTATTCTACAACTAGGTTTTGAAACATGCTAGGCATATTTATGTGTAAATCGATCCTTCATCATAAGTTTACTCGAGAACATTTAGAAAATTATAGTACAACCTTCTTAGTTTAAGATAATATTTCTTAATCACGTTTCCTCTAATTTAGACACTAACCCCATCTTCATTTTTTTGATTAAACTTATCTATGATTTTTTTAATTTAAACCTTACCTAAGGCCCACTAGGAGGAAACAATAACTACTCTCTCAACACTCCCTTACATTTTCTAAGCTTGAATGAAATGATTTATTTTCTAAATTTGAACTATATAATCAACAATTATTTATTTAATTATTCAAGGTTATACTTTACTATCCACAATAATTCAAATATTTCAACTTCTCTATCAACATCATTAATGTCCTTTTTGATGGAAGAATTTAGGTTCCTTTAATCATAGGTATTGAAGTGTATCATATTATTTCACTAACTCATGAAAATCTCTAGTAACCATATTTAACACAATATCTACCTTTTTAAAGTTTAGGAGAGGGCATCAACAGTGATAGGTTCAATAACACTTATTAAATGGACTAACATACTTTCTAACATGCACATCACTTTATATAACCATAATATTCTTGGAGTTTCACCTTTGCCAGTTTGAGTTTCTTTCAGTTACTTCTCATTAATTAAATACCTAGAATGGTTAAAGTTTGGTTCACACACGTCTTTAAAATTTTAATAAAAATGGTTAATTGCAATTAGATTCCAATGTTTCCACACAAAATAGACCTCAAATTTCATTAAGTTGGAGATATTTTGAAACTTAATTTTGCAAGGAATTAATTTATAACACGTACACATTAGCTAAGGCCCATCCTATTTCAAGAGTACCCAGTGTTGCAACCTATCTCGATGCAAGTGTCATGCCTATAATTTTTTTTTTTGCTAAAACAAAATAGATAGAAAAAACCCAACTATAGTTTTTTTTTAAAACCCAAACATTAAACATTAAGCTAAATAACCAACCTTGGTATTTCAGGGGTACACTAACCATGGTACAATACATTGAGTTAAAGAGAAGAAGTTTCTACAATTAAACCTACTTGCAATTTTATCTTTAATTAACAACCATCAATTAATTGGCATGCAACTCATACAATAATGTTAGCATCAAGTTCAAACAAGAAGCAAGGATAACACAATTTGGATTACCCACTAATACTACTATTATCCTCCTTATTGATATTATCATCCATTATTCATTAGTTACTAATAATATTATTTGCTAATGGATTTATGTGTAACCCATGATATTAATTTTGCCATAGAATTACGATGATAATTAAATTGATGATAATAATTTGACACAAAACATTAAACATGACACACTATCTTTGTTAGACCTCGTTAAATAGTAATATTGACGATAGATAACAAATTCTATTGTAATGGTGTTATGAAATCAAATGATAGTAATAATGTGTAAACTCCACTATTATTTGTATTATTATTATTATTAAATAAAGCAAAAATAATGCTATTAACACCATTATTAATACTACTATCATTATTTTAACCACTTTGAATAATAATATACTTTTAAATTTCCAACCAAGCCTTACTAAAATTATTTTCTACCCTTTAACCAATAACCCTCAATACACTTTTTTGATAATAGTCCCAACATTTAACATTCGATCTCAAAAGTTAAATATGAACTATATAAGATAATTATAATTTGCAAGTTAGTTACTAAATTTCCACTCTATTTACTTACAAATTAATTCTATTTCACCTCTGTTCTATTTACTCGTTAATTTTATTTTTTAATTACTATTAATTTAATTATTTAAAATTATATGTATCTACTCCATTCTATTTACTCACAAGTTAGTTACTAGATTCCCATTTTATTTACTCACAAGTTAATTACTAAATTCTCATTCTATTTAAATAAAATTACTTACTAAAGTTCCATCCTATTTACTCATAAAGTTAGTTATAAATCTTATTTGTATTTACTCATAAAGATTAATTGCTATCACTTTACTCTTTAATTTTCTTCTAATTAATAAAGTTAAGAAATAAGTATTAAAAATAATAAATAACTATATCTCTATCCCATTCATTTTCACGAGGCATCCTTCATATTCATTAATGTACTTGTATTTCTATATGTGTCCAATGCATATATATATAATTGTTACCTGTTGCAAAGATTTTTGGAAATACAAATGACGGGTCTCAGAGGATAAGGATATTTCAGAAGGAAAAGCTCATGAACAACAAGTTAGAGAATGAATCCCTTAAACATTGGTTTAGATATTAAATTTATGATTATTAAAAGCAGCTCCAAAAAGGATGTTGTCCAAGCTGAATGACATTTAAATTGAAAAGTTTTCACAGGAGAGCCAAGAATCAATGCAATTGCATGAGCTTTCTTATAGCTTACTTCTTTATTTTTATATAGCTCAGAGCGATTAGTTTCCTAAAGTAAACAAGATTGTATTATCAATATTTTCTTGTATTTTTATTTTGATTAAAATTAACTTCAATTATAAATGGGAGTATCATTTCCAATAGTTGTTATTGTTATAATTTTTCCTTAACATTACTACTGTCCTATACCTATTTTTTTGTTTGCTACTAATACTAATACCAATCTAGCTATTAATATTATTACAAATTTATTTATTTTTGCTGTAATATAAGTATCGCTAGTAGCATTAAATATTTATGTTGTTTCCAGTTAGCCCCAACAAACATAATACTATTTAACTTTGGTTTAACATTAACCAAATGGCTTCCAATTAATCTAAGAGATGATGATGTTCCAATTCATTCCTTTGAGTTGCACAAATAACAGACCCTCTGCGAGAAATATTAAGTTAACATATGATAAATTAAAGGAAATAATTGACAGGTCCACCCAAATAAATTAAAGGCAGTGTCAGTATGCAGCACCCCGTAGCTCAATGTTTCAGAATACCAACATACATATTTGATTGGTTGTTGTGCAAATAAAGTGTGGTATGCGATTAGAATTTTATTGTTGCTCATTTATTAACCACACTGCCATGCCTACATGTAGACATCACTTGTTGCAAAAGTTTTACAGAGCAATTAATGTGATTAGCCTTACCACAAGAGATGTGCCGTGTGGTGGAATTACCTACGCCAACAACTAATACCTCACACACATTAGGTAGAAGGCAGGTGAGCAGACAGTTCTGTGATGGTATTAACTGTGTGACAGAGATGTGGATTGGTATGCTTTAATTGCAAATCTTTTTATTCAAACTCCTAGTAAGATACAACCTTGAAAAAAATTACCATTTATCCATTAAGCATTGGATGATCTAGATTCCGTAGGGAGCTAATACGATTTGCTGCTGCTGTTTCATTTTTATTTATTTATCTTCATTCTAGATCTGCTTACCTCGAGATCAAGATGTGGACCCAGATTGCGTGAGATTTCAACTAGTATTTTTATTTTCTAATACAACATTACTTGCAACCATTCGTACAAATATTGGATTGCCAATAGGAGAAGATTTAGCTCCAGCTTTCTTTTATGAAAACATTTACTTCTGCGTGAGATTTAAGTTGAGTGCATTCTGTAAAAAAAATTATCTAAAAGGTTGGTTTTCCCCTGTAATAAGTGAAGGGATAGGGTACTAGGGGGAATTCTTTAGTTCAAGAAGGTTGGAACCCATTCATACTAGTTGTTGTACCATTTACGTTATGAACTTAATGTTTCAGGGAAAGTCATATTCCAAGAACATTTAAGTTTTGGAAGGAGAACCTGACCGTGCTCATTTATTTTACCTTGTTGTGGCACCGAGATATTCTCAGACTCTTATTTCTTTGGTTGCATAGGGTAGAGATCGGGGTGGTACCCAGGGACAACTAGAAGTTTTCAAGGCACAAGAAATTCTCCTAAATATGGAAGGACCCAATGAAAGCAACGAATGCAAATAGCATGTGCAGTGCCAAATTACTCAACCTCAGCTAGCATTCTATGCGTCGGTGGTATTCAAAAAATGTTCATAGGATCAACAGAGCATTTAGTTATATTTTCTTTCTCTCTTTACCGGAAGTTGTATGCATGAATTTTATTCTTTAAAGGAAAGCTTCTTGATGTAACTACACGAGTGGATAATGGTAGAAAGATGCTAGTGTTATGAGAGAACTATGACCATGGTAATTTATTGCAAGCATGACTAACCAAGTGAACCAAAATTCCTGATGCATAGCAGTGAGGATATTGTATCTATTCTTAATGTCTAAACTTTGTCTATTGTGTTCTAAATGCATTGTTCTGGGACAATAATTTCATTTTCTTACTTAAGTAGTACTATAAATAGATTCAGTACCAATAATCCATTTTAAACCATAATATTTAAACAGAAACATAAAAAAAAAAAAAACCTTTAGCAAAAGTAGTAGATGTAGGATTCTATTATCATAAATATAACACCGGACATTATATGCCTATTTGCTTAAAACAAATGGAATAACTATGTCCAGTATAAATACATTTCCTCTATTCATTCGCCATATTTGTAAAATAACAATGATTACATCTTATTTATCTATTTGCAATTACATAGAAACTCATAGTGATATCTACATCCTATAATGCTGCAATGAAAACCTTTCAGATTTCTTTCCAACAATTGCATAGACTTTGAAATTGTAGTACTTCAATTCTTTTTATCAAATTGCATACCAATGTATAATGATTTCTCTTTCTATCTATTTTCATTTTATTTATTTAACAAAGTACCAGCTATTCCATATTACAACCAATTTTTTGAGATATAAGAGTAACACACAACTAACTAAGGCTTTCTCTCCACCCTACCATAATGGCGTCATGGAGCCTCGTGGGCTCTAGCCATACCCCCGAGAAAGAATTATTTCAACCCCAAGAAGATGAATGGAGTCTTCTCAAACTTTTATGAAAGGGATGAAAATAGCACAAATTTCAAATTATATACATATATATACTCTTCACTCACCAAATTCAACTAAGAGCCACACAACCATATCACCCTCATAAAAAAATTAAAATAACAAAAGACAATGGAAATAGGAAACTTATCTCTTTTCTTTAGATGTTGGAGTTAAACTCTTCTATCCTTCCTCCCCCTCCAACCAAGCCATCTTAATCCCTCTTTCCCCAACAAGACTCCTCTTCTCATTTCATTCTCTTGACACCATCATCTAAGTTCTCCAAAAGGAGAAGTGGGTAGTACCCCACTCATTCCTCCTTTACAAATATATATAAGTTTCCCAAATTGCAACTCTTGGATGGGAAGGTGTGGAGTGTACCTCTTCCCATCAATGAAGGTCCTTTCCCCATTAATGAGAACATGCATTTGGACAACCACTCCATCTTTCCACCCCATCCTCTTAAAATTCGTCACTCTCCATTATGAGAGATTTTCAAGGGTCAAATCATGTTGTAGGGGCACTATTGTATGCCCACTTGACCCCTACCACTATGGTATTGACCCTAGGGGGTTTAGTTTTGCACCCTACCCAAAAACTTGACAAATAACTCTCATTAAAAGCCCACTCAAGGTTCCATCCGAGTTTGAAAATTAGCTAGGGGTTTTCAAGACCTATTCCCCACTTACACCTCACATGAATCCCAGCTAAATGCTCTCCCAACCTTAGTCCTCCAATACATTAACTCCACATATTCCTAGGTTCTGAATGGAATCAAATTTATATCCTCATGAAGTAGTCTTTTGATAAATTCTTGATGGTTCTCCCTTCTCATACTAACACTGTTGCCTTCCTGCACACATTACCAATGTGATTGTAAGTATCAATTTTGTAACACAGTAATCTATTACTTGAACATTCTAAGCTTTAACTATATAATAATCCATTTATAATCTTAATTCACATTCCACGACATATGAGTGCAATCCTCCTTCATGGTTGTGACAATAGAACAAAATGTCAAAATGATATGCAAGAATATTGCCAAGATATCACCTTATTTATTATCCACAATATGCTTAATCATCAATTCAAGAAAAACATAGAACAATTTATGGTTGTATTAAGTACATACAAGGTAGGGTCTTACAGAATAGTTCTGGTTAGGCTCATAGATCTAATTCTAGATCTCTTGTCTAATTCTTCTCTTCTGCTATGTTCTGCTTTAATTCACTTCACAAATCCTTTATGCACAAGTGAAACTGTGCATAAACCTTCTGAGTTTCACACACAGACATCAGCACAATTTTCTCATATATCACAATGATGTAGTTGATCACTTATATATATCTACTACCAAGGATTTAATCACTACAAGTTGGCTTCAACAAAATAGAAAAATATTTTCAAATTTTTGGCTCAAATCATGAATAATATTCAATGCACATCCACCAAAGTTAGCTACAACATAGTGAGGACCAAATCAAAATTATCAAACATAAAAACATTTAAACAATTACTCCTTGAATGTCTGCAACACACTATATTCACTTAGTCGGCCTTCATGCAATGAGGAACAAAAAATTAATCAACTGGATCTTCTAACTTGCACACGGATCAATACGAGGCTCTAAGATTCAAAGATGACATAGAACATATACCAAACTACCTTCCCTGAGATCCACAACTCAAAATAATATCATATAGTCACATATGAATCGATGAACATAATTCTGCCAGATGCTCTATTCTAGCTTGACAGTTAAACACTGATCTTCAATTTGATTGTTGGTATGATCAAATGGTGATGTGTGGATCGAATCACTGACTAGGGTTTCCATCAATGAAAACACCTAAAACCATTTGTAGTGTCTCTTTCCAACAATCTCCCCCTTTGGCATTGATGGCAACACTTAGTGAAAAATGACTATGTGTCGAATCAGTACCAACATAAGTACATTTCCCAACCCAAAAATTAAAAAATAACTTCAATCACAGCTCAAAATTACAACTCCCCCTGAGATGAATATACATTTTTCACTGTTCTACTCTTCCCTTTTGACATCAATGGAAAATATGGGGAATCGACATACCAAAAAAAAATAAAAATTGTTGCATATGTACAAACTTGTTTCTACAACTTACACAAACTTGAATATATCTACAAAAGTGATCTTCAATAGGCTCAAAATTGTGTCCCAACCTTTCTTGAGACTCTCCAAAATCACCATGTGACCACAAAATAGATAACATTGCATCTCTGTTGACTCAAGGTTTGCTGGATCATTGACCACCATAGCATCTTGTGCTTCCTTCAAAGCATTAATCATGGTTTCCAACTTAGGACCAATTAGTTCTCTAAGCTCACAAAACATTTCAATATTTTTTCCTTCTTTAAGCTTCAAACTTTTCATCTTATCAAGTAGGGATATGACTTGACCTTCATGCTTTCCAATAGAAACAGTTAGAGGATCAAATGCTTGAGTGATACTAGCTAACTGTTTCTCACATTCTTTCATTTTCTTTTCAATGTCCTCAACGAACTTAGACCAAGATAAACATGACTTATAAATGTTACCACCTTCAGAAAAAATCACTTTGTATATTCTTCACACAAGTAGCTAACAAATATTTATCACTAGCTATCATCCCTTTCAACCTACTGAACTTTTTAGCATCAAACTCTTTCTAAACCTTATCCATAGTAGACTTC
>VDFB02073617.1:0-27950 GCA_007258455.2 Sequoia sempervirens
AAGGATGGAAACCCATTAGATGCAAATGGGTGTTCAAGAAGAAAATGGGTCTTAATGGTAGTGTTGAGAAGCATAAGGCAAGGTTGGTGGTGAAGTGAGATTCCTAGGTGGAGGGAATTGATTATGGAGATATTTTCTCTCCTGTTGCTAAGCTAAGATCTATTTGTTTCTTATTATCATTTGTATTAGCTCATAAATTTGAGTTCAAGAAAATGGATGTGAAGATAGCTTTCCTTCATGGTGATTTAGAGGAGGAAATTTATATGTCACAACCAAAGCATTTCATTGTGAAAGGTAAAGAGAACCTAGTATGCAAGTTGAGAAAATCTTTATATAGTCTGAAGCAATCTCCTAGGATGTGGTACCAGAAGATCAACACCTATGTGTTGTCCTTGGGATTTTTTAGATCCAAATATAACCATTGTGTCTATTACAAGGCTGAAAATGGTTGCATTCTCATTATTGTCATGTATGTGGATGTTATGTTGTTTATTGAGAATGGAAAAAGTATGATTTCAAATTTGAAGTCTCATTTGTCAGCACAAATTGAGATGAAAGATCTAAGTGTAGTGGGGTATATTCTAGGGAATTGAGATCAGAAGAGATAGATCTAACATAAAGCTTTGTCTAAGTCAGAGCAAGTATGTGAACTCTATGTTGGAGATATTTAGCATGACTACTTGCAGATAATTAGTTGTTCCTATTATGTAGGGGATGAAGATTTCAATAGAGGATTATCCAAAATCTCCTATTGGGATGGAGGACATGACCATATTTCCTTATACGAGTGTTGTTTGTAGCTTATTGTATGCTATGGTATGTACTAGGCTAGACATTGCCCAAGCAGTAGAAGTCCTTAGTCGGTTTGTGGCTAATCCTAGATGGGTGCATTGGGATGTGGTAAAGAGAGTGTTCAAGTACTTGAGGTACTTTTGAGTATGCCTATATTTTAATGGTTATCCTACTAGACCTCAACATTCAATGATCATTCATGGATATGTAGATTTTGATTGGGCGGGTGACATTGACAACAAAAGATCCACCAGCGGATATGTGTTTTCATGATTTTTGGTGGTACTATTAGTTGGATGAGTAAGTGGCAAGCTGCAGTCACTTTGTCCACTATTGAAGCAGAGTATATGGCATCTACTCATTCTTGTAAAGAAGCAATTTGGCTTAAGAGACTGTGTTTGGATATTGGTTTTGATGCAGGATAGATTACTATTTGTTGTGAAAACCAAAGTGCTATATGTTTAGCAAAAAAAATTACTTTCCATGTCATAACAAAGATTGACTTGTCACTCAAAGTGACTAGGAGTTGTGGGTGAGTTATATTTTGGTAGTAAATATGATTTTCTCTATGAGATGCCTAGCATGTGAAGTTGCTTAATTTTTGGAGCTACAATCCTTGCATGTGCTTGCATGTTGTTGTATGTTGGTGTGTGCATGTGCATGTTTGACAGGTTGCTAATCGGGTTACTTGGGACTCATGCATGTTGTTGATTTTTAGTTTACATGCATGTAAAGACTAGGGTATTGACACATGGCAAAAATCAATGCCCATATATGAGAAGGATATATAATGGTGCCTTAGTGCACATTTTTTATTGTAATGTGATTGCAATATATGTATGTCATTATGCTACTAGATTTACTCTAGAATTGTATCACAGTAAATCAACACTTGCAAGAGCATAGACTCTGAATATTATATGCAATTTCCATTTACTATAATACAATTGATTTGTGCTTTGGTGTGTGGATTTTTTCCTAAAAAGGTTTTCCCACATTAAATTTTGTGTTATGTGTCAAATGCTTTAAATCTAAAAATAATAATTAATTGCATGTGCATTCTTAAGTTAACTGTAAAAGTAAAAGATTTGAAACAAAGTTTTTGTAACCTCTTCCCTAATTGATTTGCATTAGGGAAGTGTTTCCACACATGGCTTTCCTTTGAAATCCATCTTTTAAGTTTTTTAAATATTTTACTCTCAAAATATTCTTAGCTTCTCAATTTATATTAATCAACCTCAACTAATTTTATTTTAGGGTCTATTTTCAACTATTTCTTTATCATTCATATTATATATCTAAATTAATCATAGCCTGTTTAGTTTTATAGAGATTATAAATTAAAAAAACTATCTTTTCCCCACTTATTTTAAACTCATTTGTTAGAAAAGATGTCTCAACCTTGCTCCTAATAGTAGGATAAAAAAAATATAATTTTTAGGCTATAGAATAAAATAATTAATTTCTAATCTATAAAGTTCATTTGTAGCTCAAACAAAAAATTTGGGTTGGTTGGAATTGCTTTCATGGATGCCTCATATGTATACCTCTTCTATCTCTATAATATCGAAACATTAAGCTTCAACTTCCAACTAGATCAAAAAATTTGGCCTCCCACATTTGAAATGTGAGAATATCTAAGACACATAAAAGAGATGTAAAAAGGAGTTACACTTTTTTATCAAGTTATGATGTGTGTTATGACACATCATAAGGCATATTTTGATGGAGATAATTGAGTGAAAATAGATCATTTTTTAGGTTGGTGAGTAAACTATGACAAGCTTATGATAAGTGGAAGAAACATACTATATTTAACCTATAGAGTCATCTTGGGATTTGGGTGTTGGAATTCTAACTAGGGATTTTAGAACCACATTTTGGGTGGTTTTAGCTCATGGTTTTCCTATTACCAATTTATGGTTTTATGTATTGCATCTCCAGTGTATTGGATGCTTGAGATGGATTTTTTATAGAAAGTTTTGGAGGAATTATTATGTTGTCATAATTACTACAAATATTTGGTTGGTGATACTCTTATAAATGCTTAAACTCTAACAATGCAATGTAACCTTTGATTACTAATATATTGATTTTCTTTGAAGTGTGGATTTTTTCTCTTGAAATGGTTTTCTCCACATAAATTACTATGATTTGGTATTTTGTGTTGTATTTTATTTTTCCTTGTAACTAAAAATATTTAGTTTATTTGCAACTAACTCCTCTTGTATATTAGTGTACCTAAAGTATATTATATATCTCTACTTCTATTCATCACTTTAAGACATGTCCTAAGATATGTTATTATGGTGCTTATGTCAAAATATTTTTCAAATGAGATGACAAAATCTTCAAATTTTAGTAGCCATCAATCTTTCTAGTTTTAGTTAGTTAAGACCCATTCTACCTCAGGGTAAAAGTACAAATTTGTGTCACATTTTGGCCAACTTATTAGCACAAGTGAATTTAAGTATTTCTAACTAAAACTCAAAATTGGTCAAACATATGATATAGTAAGATTCATTATAGCTAAGGTAGATACGTCCACAACTTTTTCAACTAAAATTGTTGGCTAAATGCAAATGTAGAACCACTTTGAGGCCAATTTACCAAAAAAAAATTATTTGAAAAACTTGATGTTTCAACAACTCCTACTCATGTAAATAATATTTTTTTAAATATAAAATACACTTTGGTAGATCCATAAGTGTAGTTTTGAAATATATTTTAATATTTTAATTATTATTTATATTTTATTTTTTATTTACTAAAAGTAGGTTATTAACAAAAAAATATTAGGTTGATTACCATTTCAAGAAAAATACTAAAACTTATTAAAATTTTGAAAAAAATGATGTACTAGATAAAAGAATTTATGTCAAGATTGTATAATTTTTTTCTACTTTAGTTAAATATTTAATATGAAAATTGACATGTCAAATGGAAACAATTGTTTTAATACACACATTTTAATATTTATTTGAAAATATATATTATCAAAATAAAATAAAAAATATTCATGCATTAAAGTTTCAAGTGGTAAATGCACACAGAAAATTTAAAGGAAAAAAATTACTATATAAAGATCGACATCTCATGTAACTTCAATTTTCGGTATCTTATCAGTAGATAAATTATAGTGTCAATTTATAAAAAGATATATTCAAATATTTTTTTAATTTTTTCAAAAAAACAAAAACATAAATATACTAAAAATACATATTTTATTAGTTTACATAATTTCAAAATTCAAAACATATATGCCACTTTTTAGTGATTAAGTTTAAAATTTGGATCAGTGTTAGTTGTTTCCTTTATAAAAAGTGAGACATGGCTTTGTACTTTTACCCCTCACACATGTTTTATCATTTTGAACTAGATCACAATATTGGTTTTGTGATGTAGGAGACTTATAGGATGTAATAGAAATATTGAATCACCTAAAAATATTTTTCTTCATTATTTTTCCTTGTTTGAAAGTTTAGAGTCACATTTTAGTCATTATTCAATTACCACAAATCTTATTGCATTTCATCACACTTACACATTTTACCTTGGATTTTGGAACATGCACTCTACATTGATCGTAGAATGTTACATTCAAATTCTTGAATTTTTTTTATCACCATAAAGTTCTAATTTTGCCTCTAATATACTATTATTCATAATTGTCAAACACTTAGTTTCACTATTCATTTCTTATGGAAAAAAGGAACACATTCAAATGTTCACTAGATGTAGGATAACTTATGGTATTAACCACATATATATTTATTAATCCATCATCATGATGTTTGTTCTAGAAGTTTCTTTCATAAATTTGGTTGAATACATGTTTCATAATATATTGAGTGTTTCACCACCTTGTGACCAACTAAGAGTATTCCGTAGGGGAAAAGTTTATATATAAAAATCCTTAAAGATCATTAGAAGCTAGTTAATAATTTGTATGAATACTATTGATGTATATTTTGTGATGAGATTACATTATCATATCATTTGAATTTTGTAATTTTTCCATTTGTAAGAAAATGGTTTAATCCTAGTATGTTAGAAGCCCATTGATATAGAATATAATTCTTTAATGATTGTAACTAAATAAAGAATGTATTATTGTTTTATAATTTTATTAATATTTTTTGTGTATTTATTTATTCAGCTACACGTTTGGATAATCTCTTATTAGACCTTTTGGTCATGAATGTAACATCAAGTGGTATCAAATAACATTAATGAAACTTTGTATACTAAGTTTAGTAAAAGAAAAGGAGACAAATAAATTTGTAGGTGAAGTATCGATTGACCTAGTGTAAGATTCATGAGTCATTGTGTGAGATTTATAAATTAAAGCATACTAATAAATGATGTGGCATGAATATTCCAATAGGAGAGTGTTGGGTAGAATATTCCCATGTTGAAAATACTATGTATAGACCATTCAAGTTGAGGCAGTGCATAACAATGTTCATTACCTAAAACAAATAATGTAACTAGATTTTCTTAATAAAAAAATTGTATTTTGGTTGCACATTGTAGGATTTAAATAATGGTATATTCTAGTAGGAAAGTGTTGGGTAGAAGATCTCTATAATCTAATTTTCATAAATAGGCCACTGAATTGAGGAAGTTTACAAGAATATTGTAACTAGAGAATCAAATATGAGGCAATTTGTACCAAAACCAAGATGTATCCACAAAGAGGATAAGGTGTTGATGTTGTTGGGAATATGGAATAAATTTGGAAGGTGATGAGGGCATTACAAATCCAAATAGATTATTTTAAATAAGATCATGGAAGAACCCTAACCATATAAATGATGAGATTAATGATGAATAGTAAGCCATCCATACTGAGCTAAGTTAGATTAAAGAAAAAGACAAGGTAAAGTTAATGTTTAGTATGGAGAATTATATTTTAAATTTGTAATAGAAATCCTTAAGGAAAATGAGATAAAAATCCTAGAGATTAGTTCAAATGAAGAAGAAAAATACATATGTGATGAATACATGGAATTTAGTATGTACATATCAAAAGAAGGTTGAAGGAGTAGGTCCAAGTACTTTTGTAGAATAAAATATAACAAGAAAGGAAGGTTTAAGAGATACAAATTGTGAAAATTGGGAATGGAAGTTGAATTGATAGAATCAGAAGGAATGGTGAAAATATGGGGATTTATGGTAGTACAATTGAAGTACAATGAACTAGAAAATGGAGAGAAATTAATGTATAGAATTATATATAAAAAAAATATGAGTATTACTTGTGAAAAATGATAGAGGTGATCATATAATAAAATTATAGAAAATTTTAACGGAAAAATTTAGTTGGCATTTGCTTGCAAAGAAAGAATTTGAAATAAGGGGATGTATTTGGGAAGTAAAGTACCATAGAGGAAATAATGTCATTGAAGGGAAATTCTATACTAAAAAATTAAATTATAAAAGAAAAATGAAGAGCTAATATAGTTTGTGATGGATTAAAATGAGTCAACTAAGAAAATACTATGGGGATATGGAAGATGAAGTGAAATAAGAGGGAATATTTTAGGTGAATCAAATAGAATGTGGAAGAATTGAGTTAGATAAAATAATTTACAGTAGAGTTAAGATAGTGTGTGGTGAGTATAATGAAAGTAAGGCTTATTTTATTGTGATCCTCGTGACTATAAATAGTTATTAAGGACAAAAAAAGTACTTGGAGGATGGAAAAAGAGAGAAATATAAATATTAGACATACTAGAAAAGGAACTTAAAGGATAAATACTTGGAAGGATAATGATTTAAAATTCTAGTGGAAAATTGGAATATTATATTCTAAGATAAAAATAAGTGCTAATAGATAAGAGATAGATGAAGAAATAAATAATAGATGCTACCATAAATGTTAAGAATGATAGAATCAAGATATTAAGGTAAAAATGAAGTTGGATTTAGGTATGAGGTACATAATTTTAGTAGTAAATATACACACATGACCTAAAATTGGAGAAAAGAGAGTATACAAGGAAGTAGTTAGGATTATAGATATACCAAGGGAAAAGGTGAATACTTATGTGGTGATAGAAGTCAGAATTATGGATTTAACAATAACCTAGAGTTGATAATAGATAAAGAGATGATATGGATGATATAGGTTTTGGAAATAAATGAAAATTTTGAGTGGAAATGTGATGATATAAAATATTGAGGGTGAGAGGTCATAGGGTCCAAAATATAGATAGGTTAGTTAATGGTAATATAAGATAGAAGTATGAAATTGAAGAACAATATAGAATTTATGGCAATATAAGAGGTAGTAAAGGGGGCATATGGTAATGTGAAGAGGGTTGAAAAAGATTATTTTTTTAAATAAAGTAATAGGAAATGTGTCAAGAGCAATCAGATGATTGAATTATGTGCTAGCTTATATTATAAAAATAAGAAAGATAACATAAAATATTTTGGCGAATGTGAAATGATAGAAAATGTGATGATCATGAGATTTTATAAGGATGGTAGTAAATGGATATAAATAGTTAAGAATGGGATAGTAGTAACTAATACATAAATAATAGGAAAATAATTATTTTAATTAAAAAAAATTATTCCAATAACCAAACTCCTAATCTACTTCAAATAAATGAAATATTTATATTTACTCTCAAAAATTAAGTGTTTGGTGTGTTTCCAAGTCCACCCCTTACTAAATCAAGTAAAACCTCCATCCCAATCTAACTAATATTCCAATATTTTCCTCCAAATTCCTCACCCATCATTCCAATCCAATTCTTACTTCATCCCAATCATCCAAACCCATATATCCTCCTCCAAATATAATCATTTATCTATCTAAATCTTCTAAATCCCTCCAATCTTATCCCTCATCCATTCAAATCTTTCCAATAAATCACCTAGCCAACCTAATTCTTCATTCTTCTATTCACTCCAAATCCTCAATCCAACCCTTCCTCATTCCAAATCCAATTTCATCTTTTATATTCATCCTTAAATCCACATTCTTCTAATCTACAATCCTCCTCTAGTCCATTATCCTAATGTCCATCCCCCTCCAAAATTACAATCCAAATTTATCAACCAACCTTTTATTCATTATCTTATGTTCTTCTAATCTCCATCTTTAGCTAAAATCAATCCTAAAATATCATCTTCCAAATTTTTTATAAAAAAACCTAATATTCTCATATTCTATCCTCACACCATCTCTTCATCAAACTTGTATTCTCATCCAGCTTCACATCTAACTTCATCTAAACCTCAATCAATTATCAAACAATATTTAGACTTCTACTCCAAGTCATAATATAAATCTCATTCAAAATATAATAAACCTTCATCCTCTAATCCTAATCCAGCCATATTATAATCCATCCTTCTCAAATCATCCATATTCTTCATCCATTATATACATCTTATCCCAAATTTGAGCTTAATCAAATCCAAAATTCAAGCTTTCATAAATAAATCCCCCATCCAAACCAACTCATCCTCATCCAATCTATCATAATCCCCTTTCATTCATCCCAATCTAACCCAACATCATGTATCCATCCCCTACCCCAACAAGACACAAAATCATAATCAATGGTAAATCTCATCACATTGATGATGATGAGGTTAGCCTTATGATATTGTTATCAAGATTCAACCGTGTAGTTTTACAAGTCAAAATCATCGACCCATGTTTTATGAGTAGTGTTTCACAAGAACCCGTCTATCATGATAGTGACTTATCTACTTAGGAATCATTTCATCTAGGTTATTCTCACAGAGGTAAAGCATTGGGCCTTCCTGGGAAGTGACCCATCCCAATACTACTCCAAGTCAAGTGCACTTAACCATAATTTTTTCCCCAAGATTAAGCCCACTTAGCTTGTAACCATATTTGTAAAACCTTTAGAAAGTGTTGTGCCTTATGAACCATTCATTATAGAGTCCATTTAGCTCCTCAATTGATAAGTAAGAGGTATTTTCCACAACATGTCAAATTATGATATTGGTATCAGGATTTAATCATGTAAGTTTATGAGTCAAACTCATTAACCTATGTTTCATGAGTAAATTTTCACAAGAACCCATCTCTCATGATAATGAACTATCCACTTAGCACTCATTGCATATAGGTGATGCTCACAAAGGTAAAGAATCATACCTTCCCAAGAGGTCACCCATCCTAATACTACTCCAACTCAAGTGCACTTAACCATGGATTTTTCCTAAGGTTAAGCCCACTTATCTTGTAACCTCATTAACAAAACCTTCAACAAGTGTTGTGTCTTATAGACCATTCATTATAGAGCCCCTTTAGCTCATCAATTGATAAGTAGGAGATATTTTTCACAACATATCAAATTATTATATTGTTAAATCAATATTAAAACATGTAGTTTTATGATTCAAACTCATTGACTCATGTTTTATGAGTAGTGGTTCACAAGAAACCATATCTCATGATAATGAATTTTCCACATAGCACTCAATATAGCTAGGTGATGTTCACAGAGGTTAGCATTGTTGACTATAATCCCTATGATGATAATGAGAGTCGTTTTGATCAAGAGGAACTCTTCCAATCCACTATTCCTCACATCCAAGAGCCTACTAATCCTAAATACTCATTTCATTTTTTTTCCTTTCCTGCCACTTTAACATTGATAAAGATTCCATGGCTAGATACCTTCTTATTAATGGCACGAAACTTTCATCCTCCCAAACTCCATCAAATTATAATATTTCTCTTATTGCTCATCCTTCCCCTTCCTATGACAAGGGAAACCAATAATCTATCCAAATTTCCCTTCCAACCCCAACCCAATCCATATCCAAAATCTCCATATCTAACTCCTTTCCAAGATCCTCATCCTCATCCTGAATCCAAAAAAATCTATTGAAACCTCCACTTATTATTCCACTTTTTCCTCCCCCACATCCTTACAATTCACATCACCCCAATCCTACAAATTAACTTCATCCCATAGCTTTCATAATTTCTTCTAAGGACTATTTGAAAAGGAATCTAAATTCCCATGCATAAAACAAAGTTGTACAATCTTACCATATCATGCATTCACCTCCATCCCCTTACCCCCCATCTCCCAAATCTACCAAATTCCTCCAATACCTTAAATATATAAAATCCTCCATACATAAGAATCCAAAATCCTTTTCCCATTCATATGCACAACTCTTAGAATCCATACATACAATCCTTGCTAACCACGTCAAACCTACATCCCCTCATTTCCTATAAACATATCCTTGACTATTCCAATCCATTTCTCCAAATCATGTTACATAAATTCCTCCTAAATAAAGATCAAAAAATTGCTCTCATCCCATCTCATGATACCTTTCCATCTAAATATCAAAGATTCACTTCTACTCCATTGGTGCAGAGGCACCCAGGTTCTCATGCCCAAGAGGGGTAAAAAGTTAATGTTTTGTTTTGTTTAAGTTCTTAATATGTAATAAGGTCTAAGAAGACTATTTTAAATATTTTAGAGTCTAGTTTGGGTCACTACGTGTTAAGTTTGTGTGCAAATGTAAAAAGTGTCAAAGCTGTTAAATGTTGTCAAGTTGCAAAAAAAAGCAACTTTTTGCAATTTTTGGTGTCTGGTGGAAGTTGAATAGTTGGAACTTGAAAAAATAAGTTATGAACCATTGGGAAAGATTGTGAAAGGTTTAAAAATTCCTTGTAAGGTCAAGGAAAGGGTTAGAGGTTGTAATTTTGAAGTTTGAGCAATAAAGTTCCTTTGATTTCTGGGAAATTTGAACATTGCATCACTGTTTCTTGATGTAGTATGGTATTGGACGGACATATCTTGACTCCAAATCAATTTTGTATGATGTATCATTGAATTTACTTTCCATTGGCACTAGTTTCATGTGATTACATTGCATTTTGAGTGAGCTACATCAGTTTTTCTAAAAATTGTCACAAACCCTAGATAGGATAGCTTGAAGGAAAAAAAATGGATATCTCCCCATTCCACTAGTGAAAAGTATTGGAAATAAGTGGAATGGTATGTAATAAGGTTTTATTTAATTTCCAAAAGTTGCAGGATCATGAGAGAAGGTTTGCACATTTTTTTATGATGCCCTAGGTCAGATTTATTTATGTTTTAGGTCTAATTGGAAAAAGAACAGTCAATTTTTGAAGGGTTCCATACAAAGTAACCTACCTTGTTTTTGAGATATGTTGTATAAATCCCAAATGGGTATCTAGAACTATGTTTACATTTTTGATATCATGTTTGCACTGAAATTTATGGCCAAAAAACCCAATTTGCTGCCCCCATATTTTAGTCTTTAAAGATTGAAGGCTTGCGAGGAAAAACCCACCAAGTGATGTTTTAGGGTTTCAAGATTGGTTGATTTAGGTTGTTTTTTATTTTTCCACCCCTTTTCTACATCAAATTGGTATTAGAGCCCGAAGATCTAGGCAAGATAAGTTTTTGGAGTTTATGTGTTATGTTTTTGCAGGTTGAAGGAATAACCTAGACTGCCAAAAGACTAGGCCAGGGAAGAGAAAGAGGCCTAAGGTGAGGTATCACAAAGACAAGAATAATTAAGGTGAAAGAGACTTTATTGAGAAATAAGAATGGAATATTTTAGGAGAAAAGACCATGGAGGCTTGCAAAGTAAGGAGATACCAAGCAAGAAACCAATGATGAGAAAAGAGAAAAGTGAGATGAAGAAGAAAAATAAGAAGGAAGAACAAATGAATGTTCAGAAAGAGATAATAGAGTTGAGGCAAGCCTTGGAAGAAATGGAAAAAAAAATGGATCTTGAGATGCAACAGCTTCTTGAGAAAGCAAACCAAACAAATGGTTGGCATTTACCAATAAGAAAGAAGATAAAGTGGCCTATCAAGGAGATCATTCAAAAGAGAAGGCAAGAGAGGACAAAAAAACCAGACATTTGGGAGTCTTTGTTGATGAAGGGAGAGAAAAATCCATCTAAGAAAGAGGAAGAGGTAGGTAATGCAATGGTAAGCAAACCTAAGACTGTTCTAACATCAACAAGGGTTGAAGAGTTGCCTTGGGAAGTTCAGGAGGTACTGAATCATCATGTGGACATAGTGGTGAATGAACTTTCTAACTTTTTGCTTCTACGGAGAGATGATAATTACTATATGGCTTTTGTATTAGGGGCTGGTCTATCATAAAAATAGCCTATGACAAAAAAAATGAAGAATGTGATGTGTCTAAAGGAAGAGATGGTGTCAATACAAATGATGCACTTGTTTGGAAGGTTGTAAATGAAATAAATTTTGATGTTAAAGGCAAGAGGATTGTTGTGAAAGATATTGCAGAATTGAGCAAGCAATGTTCAAGTGAAAAAGGAAGTATGGAGCATCATAATGGAAAAACTTAGTTGTAGATGGAAGATGGATAATTATACTAGCATCCACTACAAGTGGAGCGGCAAAAGGGAGATGTAGATGTTAGAGGAAAAGAGAGAAGACAAAGTGCTCTTGATGAGATTGCAAACTTGAGAGACAAGAAACCTAAGGTGAAAATGAAACAATCCATTATAGGAGAACAAGGTACTATTGGCATGCATGACATCCATCAAGGAAAAAGGGATCAGTTACAAGGTAGAGGTGCAGATGGAGGATAGGCTTATATTGACAAGTTCAACTACCTTTGTCAAGTTTTCAAGAAACTTAAAGTGAAGATGAAGAAAGCATGGCATTTTTTTAAAGAAAGTAATATGTAGGGATCTAAAGACATCAGATAAGATGTTGCTACCCTCCATTCAAGTGGAGCTTGAATCTTTTCTTCCCCAGGAGTATGGTGCAAGGGCACCTAGGTTCTCATGCCCAAGAGGGGTAAAAAGTTAATGTTTTGTTTTTTTTAAGTTATTAATATGTAATATGGTATAATAGGACCATTTTAAATGTGTTGGAGTCTAGTTTGGGTCACTAGGTGTTAATTTTGTGTGCAAATGTAAAAAGTGTCAAAGTTGTTGAATGTTGTCAAGTTGCAAAAAAATAACTTTTGCAATTTTTGGTGTCTAGTGGAAGTTGAATAGTTGGAACTTGAAAAATTAAGTTGTGAACCATTGGTAAATATTTTGAAAGGTTTAAAAACTCTTTGGGAGGTCGAAGCAAAGGTTAGAGGTTGTAATTTTGAAGTTTGAGCAATAAAGTTCCTTTGATTTCCTAAAAAATCTGAACATTGCATCATTGTTTCTTGATGTAGTGTGGTATTGTACAATCATATCTTGACTCCAAATCAATTTTGGATGATGGATTATTGAATTACCTTTCCATTGGCACTGGTTGCATGTGATTCCATTGCATTTTGAGTGAGTTACATCATTTTTCTAAAAACTGTCACAAACCCTAGATATGGTAGCTTGAAGGAAAGAAAAATGGATATCTCCCCATTCCACTGGTGAAAATTCTTGTAAATTGTTGGAATGGTCTATAATAAGTTTTTATTTAATTCTCAAAAGTTTCATGATCAAGGGAGAAGGTTTGCACATGTTTTGGTGATGCCCTAGGTCAGTTTTTTTATGTTTTAGGTCTAACTGGCAGAAGAATAGTCAATTTTTGAAGGGTTCCATACAAAGTAACCTACCTTGATTCTGAGATATGTTGCATAAATCCCAAATGGGTATCTATACTATGTTTACATTTTTTATATCATGTTTGCACTGAAATTTATGGCCAAAAAAGCTAATTTGTTGCCCCCATGTTTTAGGCTTTAAAGATTGAAGGCTTGTGAGGAAAAACACACCAAGTGATTTTTTATGGTTTCAATATTGGTTTATTTAGGTTGTTTTATATTTTTCCACCCCTAATCTACATCATCCATCCCATGATCCATTTCCAAATCAAGATCCAAGCACTCCTTCCACTCCATCCCATGATCCCCTTCCATCTCAATATAAAATCATTCCTACTATGTCATCCCATGATCCCCTCCATATCAATATCAAAGAACTAAAACTCAATCCCATGATCCCCTTCTATCTCAAGATAAAAGCATTCCTACCACTCCATCCCATAATCCCCTTTCATCTCAAGAAAAAATCACCCCTTCCACTCCATCCCATGATCCCCTTCCATATCAAGATCAAAATACCCCCTAATCCCCCTCATCATCCCCTTCCATATCAATATCCCAACATCACTCATAACACCCTCATGATCCTAACCCTTCTCAATATTCCATCACCCCCAACCAACACACTCATGAACCTCACACTTATCACCTTAGTCCCTCCATTTTTATACTATCTTATTTCTTCCAAGAACCTATCATTCCTTCCACCTCATATTTCCCTCTAAATGGACTTGTTTCTTTATTCCAAAATAACAAGTATTCTATTGGAAAAATGATTTATCAAAATATTCCCTATCAATGAAAATAGCTAGGCCTCCAAGAACAAGGCATATTGGAACCTATCCAAATCAAAGAAAATCCAAGTTATAATGGCCTTGGCTACATTTCTCATGCTCAATATGTTGGTATTCCTTCCAAAACCCGCATCCCTCTAGTTAAATCCACAAATTAATATCCTCCATATTTTAAGTCTATTTTGAGCCCCTATATTCCAAAGTACAATCCTTCTTCATCCACATCCACTTTGGGACCTTATGTCTCAAAACAAAATTATTCATCCCTTCCATCCGTCTTGGGTCCTTAAATACATCACCTTTATCTCAACAACTCCTAAGTACACCACTCCACCACCTCAAATCCACAAAATATCAATTAAGGAACACATCCTCAAATTCCTCCTATCATCCTACCTTCATTAACCCCTCCATATAATCTCCACATTTTTCCTCTTCATGCACCCATACCATTTCTCTTGGAAGTAATTTGGATGCCAAACATAAAATATATAAATCCAAGAATCCACATACATTCAAGAATAAACATGTCCCCTCAAAAATACATACTAAAGAAAAGAAAATTTTGATCCAAAAGAAAAGAAAAAAAGTGCAAAAGGTCACAAAGGCCTGAGAAGAAAAAATAAAAGAACAGTTTAAATTGGCATCCAACTTGCTAATCCAATAGCTTCATCCACTCCTAATTCCTCTTATCCTCTATATAATAATCCTTCATCTTCTAAATCAATTTTATGTCCCAAAATACACCTCTGCTCCCCCATCTAAAACTCAAAATCCAAAAAAAAAAAATCTCCTCCACAAATCTATCACCCGACAAGGTTGAGCTTGCCAGAATTTACACCCATTCATCCACAAGTATTCCAACCCCCATCCATTATCTAAAATGCATCCCCTGTTGTCCTCCTTTAATCCAATCCTTTGTATAAATCCTTATCTTTTTCCACCATGCCATCATTCTACCCATGTTTATGATCATACCTCCATTTTCCTTGCTCTATTATAGAACTTATTCAAGGGATAGCATCCATGTAACTATATGCTTGATTCCTTCATCCATATTGCTATCATGTACATATACTTGTTGGACACACCTGGAGACTGAGAAGGGGGAGTGAATCAGTCTTATCAAATCTTAAATATTTTTAGAACTTAGAAACACTTTAGCACACTACAAACTTATTTTTCAAATCAAAATCTTTAAATAGAATAATAACGAAGAAGGATATAGTAGTTTGAATCTTCAGCAACTTCAATAATGAAATATATAGCAATTCTAGTTCTAACTAGATCAGTAACAAGGAAAGATGAAGCAAAGATCACATATGCATGGGAGAACACCATTTATGTGGAAATCCAATGAGGGAAAAACCACAGTGAGAGTTAACTCATAATATAAAGGTTCACTACCAAAAGCACTTGAAAACTAAGGCACACTACCTTAGAGAAAGATATAAATGACTTGCAAAACTGAAGCTAACACAACTTCAGGGGCAAGATACAAAGACCTGATTAGATTCACTATCTCAGAGTTGGATACAAAAGTTTATAGAAGAATTACAATATTTTTCAACATAACACTCTATTAATTGAGGCTTTAAGGCTCATCTGATCTTTCCTCTTCACAATGTAGCCCTAACTCTATTGGATATTCAATACATTCCACACTCACTTTTTCACACTTGTACACTTCTACACTAAGTTACACCCGAAAAGATCTTTCATTTATATCCATTGCAAAAATTCAAAACTTCAATTAGGTCGGACAGGAAGAAGATAAATTATGAATTCAATAGGTCGACCACCAAAGCATAATGTGATCCTATCCTAAGGATAGAGAGAACCAAAAATAAATTTAATACATCTTCCAATATGATCCAAAAAAATGCACACTGATGCACATGAATCTAAGTTGGCATTAAGGAAACATGTAGATGAAATGTGAAGCACATAACCAATCAGCTCAAAAACATTCTTCCAATTGAATTCACTCAAGGAGGATCTAACCAAGATAGGTCAGGACCCAAATAAAACATAACACATCTTCAATTATTGATGTAGGCCCCCAAGTTCATGGTGCAAGCAATAGAGAAATCCCTTTCAGCCAGACATCCAAAAATAACCTAGAAATCAAACTCAAGACACAATACATCACCAAAGAGGCCAATCACCAACATGATAATCACATGGGGATGTTCCATAAACATTCAACAACACTTGTAAAAGCTTCTTCATATTGTCATGACACTAGAAACCATCGCAAACCAAACAGGAACATAATACTTCATCCTAAAAATATAGAATGCTTAATCATGAGATATAACATTAACCAATCAACTTGCGGACCAATTCAAAACATGAAATTAGAACTGAGACACTACACAGATATTGAGAACACATTAACCAAGTTGTAAGAGTAAAAAAATCAATGTGTTGAAATGTGGAGTATTTTTCAGACCAATCCAAACAACCAACAACACTACCAACCTTCTGCAATTCACAGAAATATCCCTAGCAACATTGGTGACCTAAAAAGATAGTAGTGCAACATCCACAGAACACTTTGACTCCCAAACCGCAAGACCCAATATTTAGCAGTAGATAAATGGATAGAATTCTCCCAAATAGACTTCAATGTAGCTTCCATGAATAGAACCACTTAAGCAACTTGTGCAGGCCAGAAATTTCTTTCAAAAACACATGCTTCATCAAGAAAATTAGGAGAGAGCATAATACATACTGTAGACCTTCAGCAACATCTCTCCACTATCAGCAACACTTCTAATCCTCATCTTAATATTACTATGAAATCAACTCTACTGACAACAACTATTCTTAATACTTCTTTGATTATCATCAGACAAGACAGGACATCCAATTATAAACCTTAGCAACAAAACCATACATCAATGTTGGCCCAAAATGAATGTTGTCAACAATCTTCCTCACTTATCAAGTGCAGAAAATAATGACAACCACAAATAATTCATCAAGTGTTGTCATCAAAGACAACCAACAATTAGTGTTGACATCAATGACAACAATTTCCAATAGTCTCCTCAACTGTTGACACCAATAACAACAACTTCCAACAATCCCCCCCTTTGGAATTGATGGTAACACACATCTACTCACTGTCCCCCTTTGACATCAAGGAAAAAGGGTAACACACACCTGTATGTAGAAGGAATGACATATTCTCTAACTTTAAGACATGGGAGCAAAGATCTTCAATGGAAACAGTAGCACAAACTCCCCCTTTGACCAACAACACTTCGTCATACATGCATAATATCTACACATTTTTACCAAACTCCCCCTTACTACCAGCTCCCTCTAAGTGGTAGCATACATCAGTCTAGGGGAAAAAGATAAGGTACTAATTCCTCCCCCTAGAAAGATACATCATCTTTGCATTTAGTTAGAACAAGGAGGGGCAATAACCCCTAGCTTCTATCGGAGATACTCAAAAATCCTTTGAAAGTTCCTTTATGAAGATATTTGAGTTTGGTCCTTGGTAGGCACATACTCCATTTTGACTTCATTCTCTACAACCTTCTCTCTTAGAAAGTGATACAAGATAGAGATGTGTTTAGTCCTTGAATGCATTACCGGATTCTTGGAAATATTAATTGCACTTGTATTGTCACACAGTATTGGAATGGGTTCATCATATACTACCTTCACATCCTTGAAGGCCTACTTCATCTAAAGCACTTGGGTGCAGCAAGATGTTGCAACAATGTATTGATCCTTTGTTATGGATAAAGACACTGATTCTTGCTTTTTGGTGAACCAAGAGACAATCCGTCTCCCAAAAAGAATGCACTTCCCCTTGTACTTATTTGGTCATCTACACAACCTACCTAATCAACATCAGTATAGGTACTTAGAGAAAAGTTTTGATCTTTCTTATACCATAGACCATAATCTAAAGTTGCTTTTAAGTATCTAAATATTCTTTTCACTACCTTTTCATGAGATTGCTTAGGATTAGCTTGAAATATGGCAACCATACATACCACATGCATAATACCAGGTCTAGAAGTAGTTAAGTATCGTAAACCTCCAATCATGGACCTATGAAGAGTATAATCAACTTCTAGAGACTCATCAGATTTTCTCAAGTGACAACCAGTCACCATAGGAGTACCCACTAGTTTGGAATCTTCCATCCCAAAAAAATTCAACATCTCCTTGACATATTTAGCTTGAGAAATAATGATACCATCATCTTGCTGAATAATTTGAAGCCCAAAGAAGAAGGATAACTCACCAATCATTGACATTTAAAATTATTTCTACATCTCTTCTCTAAACTTTTTACACATATCATCATCTCCACCAAAGATGATGTCATCAACATATACAACCACAATCAGCAACTTGTCTTCTTGAACCTCAATGTATAGATTACTATCTGCATTACCTTTCTTGAATCCTTGTGGAAGTAGGTACTTATCCAATCTAGCATACCAAGCAACTGGAGCTTTCTTGAGACCATATAGAGCTTTCTTGAGTCTGAAAACCATGTCCAGATCTTTCGATAATTGAAAACCACCCATTTTCTCAATATATATTTCTTCCTCTAGATCACCATTTAAGAAGGCTAACTTGACATCCATTTGATATACCTTGAAGTTCTTATGAACAAAAAGAGAAAGAAACATCCTTATTACCTCTATTCTGGCAACTAGAGAAAAAGTATACACAAAATCAATTCCTTCAACTTGTGAATAGCCCTTGCAAACTAATCTGGCTTTGTTCCTTACTGCTTCAACATCTTCATTCAACTTTTTCTCGAACACCCATTTTGTTCCTATCACATTCTTGTTAGCTGGTCTGGGAACTAATTCCCAAGTCTGATTCTTTTCTATTTGATCTAGTTCTTCCTCCATTACCAGTATAAATAAAGTTCTTTGGCTCAAATTTTGACAAAAAACAAAAATTTACTTGCTCATTGGTTCTTGTAATTTTTCTCTTGGTTAGTACACCTTCATCTTTGTCTCTAATGATCTAATCTACAAAGCAATTCCTCTAGACATACGTCGCTGGATTTTTGAGAGTCTTCACTAGTTCCAATTATTTCTCCTCTTTCTCTTCTACTTCTTCAATCTAGGGAGGTATATCAGATCCAAAAATCTCTTGTTCTTGTGAGATATAACACAATTCTTCATCTACTTTGACATTTTTACTTTCAATCATCTTTCTCAATCTCTTTTTTTAGCATTTGTATACCTTGCTCCTGGTTGAGTAACCAAGAAATATTCCTTCATCAAACCTTGAATCAAACTTTCCAAGGTCTCCTTCATCTCTTCTGATGTAGAATTTGCTACCAAAGATTCTAAAGTATTTAACAATGGGATATCTTCCATAACATAGCTCATAAGGGGTCTTAGTGCTATTGACTCTCAGTTGCACTCTGTTAAGAAAATAGACAGCAATGTGAATTGCTTCTTTCCAATACATATCATACAAATCAACATCTTTCATCATTTCCCTAGTCATTTCTTGCACTATCCTATTCTTTCTTTCAAATACTCCATTCTATTGAGGGGTTCTAGGAGTAGAAAAATATCTCCTAATGCCATTATCTTCACAAAAAAAAATTCAAATTCATATGAAGTAAATTCATCTCGTCTATCTAACCTTAAACATTTGATCCTAGCATCCATTTCATTCTTAAATTTTTCTTTAAATATCTTAAACTTATCAAGGCTTCTAATTTCTCTCTTAAGAATGTAACCCAATTCATTCTAGTGTAATCATTTATAAGAAAAATAAATTACCTTTCACCTTGTTGACTCCAATGGCCTTGAAATAGAACACTCCTTACTTTTGAAACTAGTCTTTGTTTTCTTCCCCATTTGACATTCTTTACACAATGTGTTTGTAGGCTTGATTGTCTTGGGCATATTTATCACTGCATGAGAGAAACTAATCTTCACCATATTGTCAAAGTTGATTTGACCCATTATTTTGTGCCATATCCAACATTCTTTAGACTAAGCTAATAATCAAATCCTTCCATTAGCCTCCTTTATATTATATACATTACCACTTTTCCTTGTTCCTTTAGCAACTAGTCTTCTAGATCATGCCTTTCTAATCTCAAAACCATTAGCATGAAATGTAAGGTTGTATCCCTTTGTACACATCTAGTTGACACTAAGAATAGTATGCTTCAGACATTTGACAGAAAGGACACCTTCAGTTCTATTCTTTCCATAAATTATTATATCACCTTTTCCATATATTTGTTCTGACTTGTCATCACCAAACTTAACAGATCCACCATTAACCTTCTTGAGACTGATAAAATTTCCTGTATCACCAATCATGTTGTGAGAACAACCACTATCAATTACCCAAGAATTTTCCTCTTCCTTTGCATGAAAGGAAGTTCATACTGCCATTGATCTTTCATTGACCTTATTGCTCTGCAAGGTACCAAGCCTCTTACATTCTCCAATATTATTCTTTTTTCCTTCCAAATCCATGAATAGGTTTTCATCATTTGAATCATTATCTCCATCTTCAAAGGAATGGCTACTTTCCTTAGAATAGAAACCTCTTTTAATTTTTTCTCTTTTTTATCATCAACATATTCTTTATAGGGACATTTAGATGCAAAATAACCAATTCTTCCACAATTAAAACATTTGAAAGGTAAGTTACCTTTGTACTTTCAAGTGCCTTTCTTCAACCTTCTCACAAATTTTGCTTCAACATCATCAAAGTCATCATTTTGATCAATAGCTATGTCTTCAATATTTTCGTTAGCTTTGAAAGTAGCTTCTCTTCTTGGAACATCCTTGTCAAATTTTCTCATCTCAAAGGTAGTAAGATCACCAAACATTTCATCAACTGAATAATAATCTAAGTCTTTAGATTCTTCAATGGAAAACACTTTATGGATATATTTTTGGAGAGACCTCAAAACCTTCTTCAAATTTTCACTTTATTTTACTTCTCCACCATGACTAGTGATACCAAAAACAACTTCATGTACCTAGAGCATGTTGCTTACAATGTCTTCGTCTTTTGTCATCCTTAGAGACTCAAATCTACTTTTAAATATCTACATCTTGGATTACTTTAATTTTGTATCACATTCATAGATACTATTGAGCTTTCCCCAAACATCTTTAGTAGAACTACAATTCATCACTTTCAAAAGCTCTGAATTAGCTAATCCACATAAGAGAGAATTCTTAGCTTTGGCATTGTATTCATATAATCTAATTTCAGATGGATTTGTTAAAGGAGTGGCAAGATTAATATAACCATCCTTGACTGATTACCACACACCAAACCCAAGAGAGTTTATGTGGCCTTCCATTCTCAATTTCCAGAGAGCATAATTAGTCTCATCAAACCAAGAACCCTTGTATGAACCATCATGTGCCATCCCAGATCTTTTCCTCAAGTGGTCAAGCTTTCTTCAGAGGAACTTGGCTCTAATACCAATTGTTGGACACACTCAGAGACTGAGAAGGGGGATGAAACATCTCATCAAAACTTAACATTTTCAAAAATTAGAAAATCTTGAGCACACTACAAACTTCTTTTTTTCAGATCAAAACCTTTAAACAAAACAATAACAAAGAATGATATGGAAATTTGAATATTTAGCAACTTCAGCAATGAAATATATAACAATTCTACTTCTAACTAGATAAACAACAAGGAAGGATGAAGAAAAGAACACACATGCATAGGAGAACATTAGATTTATGTGTGAAAGATTGAAAAAGAAGGGGAGATCCAAATGTGTGATTGAATCGAATGGATTCGCCTCCTAATTTTTTACTATATTTTTTACTCAATTATGAGAGGTAAAATGTAGAAATAACAATTAGAAAACAAACCTAACTATTATAACAGAAAATAGGAAGGTTTTCAAATGATGAAATGATGTGTACCTTGTTGAAAAAGTGTTGTTTCGAGGTTCACTAAGGACTCATTCGCCCAGTGGTGAATGGGTCCCTGTTAGGGTTCCAGAAAATTAGTTTTAGGGTCCTGTTCTTCAATGCCTACACTCCCAAATCCTAGGTGCTCAACTGTCGAAAGTCAAAAATATTTTTTGTAGCTTAGTTTCTGTAATCTTGCAATAAAGATGACAACTTTTGCAACTTTTGTTCTCCACTTGATCTTCAATCTAAAACCTACAATCACACATCAAGAGAGAAGAAAAATTGTTGATTGTTAGGGAATAGGGGTTTGCATTGGTAAAACCGCGTTTAGGTAATTAAACCTCATGATGAAATAATGAAACATGAAACATGGGGAGTATAAATCAACAATCTAGCATGAAGTGGCTTTTTGGAAATGTAGATCTTGATCTTGAATTTGGATGTGAAACGATGCTTGAATTGGATCTTCAATGCTACATAAATACATTAACCCAACAACATGCATGATGCACTATGCCTTTGACATGATGATATGAACTTTGATTGCTGCAATAAAACCTTGGTAATCTACCTTTGAATGCCTTTGAAATGTTCTTGGATGCTCTATAATTCTCTTTTGAATATTGCTTGATCTCATGAAATTCTTCTAGGTAAAACTATGTAAAATTACCTTATATTTATAATTAACTTAAGATTTAATCCCGAGATTCAAATAACACAAGTCGACATCGGATCTAGGATTTGAAATCACAAAAATCCTACCAATAATAAATTCAAAAAGGGGTGTCCTAGGTTAAGGAGGACCCATTCACCATAGGGTGAATGGGTCCTAGCACACTCAACTACTAAAAGTTTTGGGGATATAAAATAATATTTAAAAAGGGGATCCTAGGACCTAGGAAGGACCCATTCACCAGGTGGAAAATGGGTCCTAGGTCACTAGCCTAAGACTCAAACCTTTCCAAATTAAGTGTTGTGAAACATTATTAATGAGTTTCAAGATTTATCCCTCAGAAAATGCAATAAATAAGGCTTAGATTTGAATTTAAGGGGCTAATTAAGCTCTAATTAACCTCAATTAATTAATAAAGACCTATATTAGTATGAAATTGTAAAGATACACTTTACTACACCCTAAATAAGGCATCATTGAGTCCATTTTATTAAAAGGGGCCCTAGACTTAATGTGAATGTGTAAAATAAATTGCAAAACTAAATCAAGGCAACATTAGGCTCATTTATTGCCCCCACTTTACACATGAATCCATTTCTACATTTATGTGATTCCATTACTATATTTTTTCCTAGACTTAATGTGCATGTGCATAATAAGCCTAATGATTCCATTTATGTGATTCCATTACTACATTTTTCCCCCACTTTAGTGAGATTTTTCCCCCATGAAAAACTCACACTAAAGTAGACATTCAAGACACATATGTAGGCAGCAATGACAAAGATGCACAATCATACCCTATCAAAGACCAAAAAAACAAAGGAAAATAAAGGATCAAACTTTGACTATTCCAACATTCAATGTGGAATGTGGTTTGTTTGTTTGATAAAAGGATCAAGCTTCGACAGTCTGTCCAACACGATGTGGACCAGGTCTAGGTTGTTTTTCAAAAAAAATGTTTACAAGTAGAACTCGATGTCCACTATGCAAACAACACACGTGCTCACTCTGGGGTAGTGGAACCTCAGGCCGTCCACTAGGTGGATATCTTGAAAAGGTGGAAAATGAGAGAATCATATTAGCCTCCCATACTATACTGAAGTTATTCTCCTGACAACTTCAATAAGGCAACACAATGCTAAATTCTTTTTGAATGTCATGTCTATAGGTTTTTATTCAAGGGGATATTGTTTTTTGTAAGTTCTTCTTCTTAGGGAACATTGTGCCCAATGTCTCCAAGAGAGGAGAAGTCAAGAATATCATATTTCCACTCATGGGATGTCTCGTTTCCAATCATGACACTAAGGGAAAGTTGTATGCTTAAACATATCGCACTCTTGGAGGAAATCAAACCTAATTACACCACCAAGAAAAGGATGCATCACAAGAAAAAGAAAATCACACCATGAAATATGCAAAATGTCAAAATATTTCATCGATGTATGCCCCCACTTTAAATTGGTTGCTAGCACCATTACTGTGAACAACTACTTTAAAGTAGCCATTTTTTTCCCCTAATACATGAGAGCTTTCCTCGAAAAACTATAAGCCAAGTCATATCTTCCAGAAATAAAGCTACGTCATGAAAAAGGAGGGAGGGGTTGCCCCCAATAATTCATAAGGGATCTATGGATTCGGGGTCAGTATGTCTTTGCTACAATGTTGTCGTAGATCTCAAAAATGTCATCATTCCCCAAATACTCATAGAACTGGAAGAATGGCACAAAGAGAGTGAAAACGAAAAAATCCTTTCAGCTCAACATGGAAGAGACCTAAATGTCTCAACACCTTGCATCATCCCCAAAAGAAAAACACAAGAAAAATAAAAAAGGTAAAATGATTACAAAATAGAGAATAATGTAGATATATATAGAGGAATGCACAAAAAGAGAGAGATACATCAAATGAAACAGCGTAAGGGATCACATTATGCACATGCAATCACATAAAGAAACATGAAAAAGAAAATAAATAAAAAGACTACTAAGGCACATGCAATTCAACCTATAGTAGGTCATCTGCATCCCAGTATCGGTTGGTATAAATGGAAGAAAGACAACTATCCAAAGGGACAACAGCAAGTGTTGAACTAGGGGAAGCACCAAGTTCAACATTCTTATTAGGAGATTTGTCATTAAAGCTCATAGAAGAGGAAAACAATGTATTCAACTCATTAAACACTTGTTCATCAATTTTTGCAATGTCAATGTCATCATCTAGATTAATCACAATAGGAGGTTGAATGACAATTTCCATGGAAGATTCTTGTTTATGTTGCAGTGAGGGTGAAGAGACATCATGCATTGCTTCAGGTAAGTTTGGATTTTGATTTTCTATGTTGCTCATTTCTTCTTTATTTTGTAACATATGAGAAATATCATGATGTCTACGCCTATGCTCTCTAGCATTTTGGTTTTGCTTCATGTCAACAATAGGTTGTTTTTCTTCCTTTAGGGGAGGAATGGAAAGAACCATAGGAGATTGTTCAACCACTTTCTCTTTAGCTTTGTAGACTTGTTTAATTTTAGGAGGTACAACAAGATTGTTTTGGTTGTCTTGTGGTCTCTTATAAGAAATGATAGGAGGTTTTTTCATAGGCCTCTCTTGGATGGTTGGAAGGAATTTCAGTTCAATCATTGTTTTGTTAAGGATAGGTGGCTCAATGATGGGTTGAGCCATGTTTCTAAGGGATAATTATGCTATATTCTTTGCCTTTAAATTTTGATAGAATTTGAAAACTAAGCCCTCGCGAGGTCTAATAGGTTCAATAGGCTCAGGCCAAAAGAAATCTAATGAAAAGTTCCCTCAAGAAGACACAGGATTAAACCCATTATGATGCATAGTAAAGATGTCATTTCCAAAAGGAAACTTTAAACATTTATGCACAACCGACGGGATGATATACATGAAGCGAAGCCATGGGTAGCCTAACTTCACACAAAATTGGTCTAATTGAAGAATGATGGTGAATGAGACATTTAATGTTTTTGGTCCAACTTTTAAAGGGAGATCTATTGAGCCTATTGTAGGACAAGCAAAACCATTATGCATCTTGATCCATGCTTTCTATTTATCATATATGTCTTGATAGAGTTTATGCACAAATAGAAATTCTTCAGTGATCACATTCTCTCCACAAATGGGATCAATTAATATCCCATTAGTAGGCTTGTTATTGATTCTTCCGACTATGTAAAGAGGACCATTAGGTGCATGTTTAAGTATATCTTTTTGTGAGACAGAAATATCAAGATTCCTTTTGGTTGATCCCTTACGAGGTCTAGCTTCAATAAATGCTACCACTTTAATCAATTGTTCTTTATTGTCATCTTTTATGTTTTCATCATTTGTGTCAACATTCATCACATCATTCATTGTTTCACTAGCTTTGACAAATGAAATAGTGTGTTTTGGCATGGGATTTGTAAAGATTTGTAAATTTTGGTTAGGAGGAGCTACAGACTTATTACCTTGATCATTCAAACTTCCAATTAGAAGTTGATTATTATCAATAAGATCTTGCACAAGATGTTTAAGATGCTTACAATATTTCAGACCATGTCCATTTTTTTGGTGATAATGGCAATAAGAGTTTCATCGAAAGCCTATGGGTAATGGTAGATTAGGATCACGCTCTTTAAAAGGAGGTAAGGAAAGCATATTCTTTTCAATAAGTTGTAACATTATACTATGAAGGGTGTCAAGTAGAGGAGTAAAATTTCTATTCCTATTCCCAAAGGAAAAAGGATTTGTTGTCAGCCACTTGGTTGTTAGTTTGTTGACTTGGTTGAGGGGAGTTAAGTTACAAAATTCCCCTATTTTTCTTCTTGAAAGGTTGGTAATTATTTTGAGTTACAGATTCAAACTTTTCAGGACGACTAGGGTTACTTTTTGCTTCACAACCATAAGTCATATTCTAATAATCACAAAGGGTTGTACATAACTGTGTAAAGGATGGGAATCTCAACATCTCACATTTGTTTGGGATTTTGTTTTGTAAGTTGGCAATAAAAATTCATTGAAGGTTAGAATCAAGAATCTTAATGTATACTTGTGAATAAAGTGTTTGGTATCTTGCTATGAAATCAATCACTTTCTCATCATCCTTTTGTTTACATGTCATTAAATCAGCTAGGGTCATCTTGGGACCCATGTGAATGTGGAAGTGGTTGTAAAAAGCATCAACAAGCTCATTGAATGAACCAATTGAATTATTTGGTAAGGAAGAGAACCATTCTAAAGCAGTATCCTTCAAGGATCTAGGGAATAGTTTATCCAAAATTTTATCTTCAAAGATGAAATCACTACAAAGGGTTGTAAAAGCGAAAACATGGCTAAAAAGATCTCCTTTCCCACCATATTTCTCAAATCAAGGAACTTCTATACCTTGTGGTATTTATGCTCTCAATATATCTAGGGATAATGGATTGGTTTTGTTCTATTGTCAAGGATGACCATTGTTGTTTTGATTGAGGGTTGCAACTTGTTGTTGAATAGATGGCATGGTTTACATAAGTGTCTTAAGGATAGTATCATTGTTATTATAAGGTGGAGGGAATAAGGTGGTGTGACACCTAAAATTACCTAGGCCCCCAAGCTTCATTTTTACAACTTTCATCCTAGCATAATTAAGACATTTAATTATGCCCTTGTCCACATTCGACTATTGATTAAATAATTCATAATTATTTAATTAATTCATGTCCTTTTATTCTTCATGATTATTAAATAAATAAATTTTATTTATTTATTAAATACGTCATTAATTTTCTAAGTCTTCCCTTAATTAAATAAATTTCTGAATTTATTTAATTCCCCTCTGTCATATGTTCCTTCCTAATTATTAAATAAATAAGTTTCATTTATTTATTTAATATGTCACTCTTGCATAATTAAATGGAATTGATTAATTTATTTAATTATTGGTCATATCTTCTAAATTAAATAATTATCTTTAATTATTTAATTGTCAAAATTAATATTCCTCTCATTTTAAATAAATCCTTATTTAAAATGTCATCCTAATCTTAAGCTGTCGATTCGATTTTGGTAAATAATTTGAAAAAGATTATTTATTGTCTCATAAAATCAATAATTTGAATTAATTTAATTCAAATTGGTAATTAATCTTCCAAAAATCAAGTAATCAGGAAGATTCTTGATTTTCCAAATTTGATCTTTAGTTCAAATCTTATCTTCTTGA
>VDFB02073618.1:0-23695 GCA_007258455.2 Sequoia sempervirens
TTCTATATTTTTTTATTTGTGTGGACAACCAAAACCATTAAATAAACATTGCCCATCCCAGCAATAGGAAATGGCGTTTGGCGGGACCATTGTAAAATGCAGTGAATATTAAAAATAAATAGATAAATTGTAGTTACAAATTAATGATGTAGCAGATTTAAATGCAAACTAATAGTGTGCTTACAAAGGAATGTAAATAAGGCATGTGGGACCAATTCATAGGAGATTTAACTGCAAACTGATATTTTGGAGCTAAGCTTAAACTGATCTCTCCAAATAAAAGGGGATTTAATGTTAATTTTTATGGTAACATTCACATTTTGAACATTCTATCATCTACAATATCACCATTGTTAATAAATAGTTCAGTAATAAAGTCTGGAAGATTATTTTGGAAAATATAATAATTTAAATATAAAATGGTATTTGTCTTAACATTAGTAATTTAAAGGATAAATTTATTATGAATAATAATGGTACTCCCTATTCAATCGACAGTGGTTTCCTTCATAAATTTATGCATATAATATTCTTGATCATCTTTAATTTTCTGGTATTAGATATCATAAAATACACAAATATTTATTCCTGCCTGTGTGAGTTAATTGATAATACCTTTTATTAAATTTGATTATTTCCAAAATAAACTAAAACATTATTTAAGCGCGTGATAAAACCATGAATTAAATTCTTAAAATAAATATGGCATCGAATTAAATAGAGACCTCCCGGCTTCTTGTCAAATAGATTCTCTTAGATTCTTAAGCAGCAAGTGGCCGGATGGGACCATTTTGGGCAAAATCAAAGCCAAGAATATCTACAATATTATCGGGCATTCTGATGTCATTATTGAACACATTAACAATGTTTGGTACTCTACCCTTGACACCCACTCATGGAAGAATTTTTTTGAGATCCTTTGGAAAGGTCCTACTGAACCTAAGATAAAATGTTTTAATTGGCTTTTGATTCTTGACAGGCTTCCTATCAGAAAAGATATCTCGGTTACTGATTACTGTAATATGTGCAGGTTACCTGAGACATGTAGACACATTCTTATTGACTGTATTTTTCCTAAGGAAATTTGGCATATGTTTGGCATCATTTATCCTTTGGTCTTTAACATCATTGAAATTATAACTAGGCATATTGATGGGCTGAAGCAAGATTCTAATTTGTTTTGGAAGATTCTCTCCTCTAATATTTTGTGGCAAATTTGGAAATGTAGAAACGAAGAAAGGTATCAGAACAATCCCAGAATTCTTACTGAGTCTTTTCAGAAACTCATTTTTCTTAAAATCTACCTGTAGGTGCGCACTACCATGTTGATTGAAAAAAAAAAACTTAAAAGGTTCTTAAAGAACGGTTTTGCCACATTCTTCATATATGAGATGCAGGGTGGCTATGCCTGGAGACAGACTCTGGACAATTTGCAGTTATTTGAGAAGACTTGCAAGATGCTTACCCAAGAAGTGAAGAACAACAGGAACGCCAACAAGGATCAGATCCTCATGCTTGTGCAGATTCAGGAGTTGAAACGCATTGTGGATGGAAGGTGCTAAGGGGTGGACTGCCTGGGCTGATACCATGGATGATATCTTACACTAGCTCTGTTTTGTTTATCACTGTTCTGGATATTTCTGTCGATCCTGTTGTGAGGCATTGCCTCTTTTGAGCTCTACATTGCAAACTTCTGTGCTTTCTTTTGGCATTTTTTTTGTGTACTCGCTATATATAATACAAAAAAAAATAAAAAAATATGGCATCGAATTAAATAGAAACCAAAACTCCTGTGCGTAGAGTAATGGCTGCTGTATAAAAATTAAATCTTAATATTCTTCAGGCGGAGTTCTTAAATAGCTGCTGCATAAAAATTAAATCTTAAGTATTTTCCAAGCGGAGTTTTTAAATAGCTGCTGTATAAAAATTAAATCTTAAGTATTTTCCAGGCGGAGATTTTAAATGGCTGCTGCAGAAAAAAAAATATAAATCTTTAGTATTACCAGGCGGAGTTTTTAAATGACTGCCTTTGTGTCTTTTCTGTTATTATTATCAGTGAATGGTGAAACTGTTGGGTAAGAGGGAATAAGTAATAAATTTACTATTATTATATGTTTCCAATTTACCCATATGCTAAAGCATTTTCTTTTGTCAAGTTAATTAATTTTATGGACTACTTTCTTGTACTCTGCACACGCAATCTGGGACACTATTTATTTCCAGATATTTCTTGCTAATGTCTTAAGTAAGTAAACAACTGTTATGGCTAATGTATGCGACTATGCTGATTTCCATAGATGGAGTCTTAGTGATGGCGTACCTCTTCAGCAGTCAGTTATCAGCTCAACATTAGTTTAATGAATAATATTAGCAAAGAAAATAATAATATTTTCGTGACTTTTAAATTCGGGCACCATTCGAGTATAATGCCATTACCTCACTAGTATTTATTTATTTTATGACAATAATTAATATCAATGTGGGAATGTTAATTCTTGGATAGAAAATCAACTTGACAATCACCGGAGAATGTTAATATACCCTTTTTACAATGATAGATTAAAACCACGGGGTTAAAGATTCTATTCAATTCTTCTTTAAAATTTAAACCAATGAAACCATATCTACTATATTCGGTTATTATTTGTGTAACAATATTATTGTCGAGACTTTATGCTTATATATATATATATATAAAGTGATTGATGCCTTTACCACAATTGTTGGTATTATCAATAAAGAGGATAATACTATCAATAGATGAATTTGATAATGATTTGCAAATGAGGATTAAGTAATAATATTAGTATTATTTAGTTTAGGGTGATAATAATATTATTGTTGAAGATTAATTGCGGGTCTATTAGTGACAATTTTATTGAGGATTAATGGTCAATAATAATATTTATATTTGACTTCTTGATTTGATACTAATGATGTCACTCTTAAGCTCTACTAAATTTGGTTATTGGATTATTATAAAAGAATAAAAATTTATTGGAATATTATAAAAGAATAATAATATTATCATTACGATTTAATTAAGATTAAGTAAGAATGCTATCATCATTAGTGATTTATAAATTGCATAGATAGTTGTTACATTTAATTTAGAAGTGACTTGTCGTAGAAGTGCAACTCATAAAAAAAAATTGTTAGATATTTCTAGTGAAATTTTTGGGGCATGACAAACACTAAACTAATTTAAAATATTTTAATTCCTAGTCACAATGGCCTAGTGGATGGAATGAATTAATTAACCTTTGACCAACTTTACCTTGATTGTTACACTTTCAATTAAACTTCAAATATTTAGAATGGTTGGATTAACCTATTACATGAGACTTTTTAAGTTGTAGATTTAAATTAAAAAAGAAGAAGATATTTTTAAAACCCTAAATAATTTTTAAAATATATCCCTTCATTATAGCATTAAATTAAATTTAGAAAAACCTTAGCAAACTGAATTTGCCAATTAAAATTTTATAACTTATAGAAAATTATTAATACACAATTATGGCATCACTTGATGCAACATACTAATAATAAATAAATAAAACTTAGGATTAATGAAAATATAAAATATTGCAACAAAATACCTAAAAAATAAAAAGTAATTTTTTTTTAAACTTTCAAATATAGTTTTATTGCTCAAAATCGCAAGAATCCAAAGACATCGACTTTATAATGATTATTAGTTCATGTCGTTTACTATTGTAATCGTCACAATTGCTTTTGAATTAGTTGGCTGGCCAATGAGATTGTTTTGTTTAAAATATTTTTTCTTTTTCCTATAGTTGGGATTTAAGTGCATATTTTTTTTACTTGGAAATTACGGTTTATCTCTTTTTCTATTGGTTTGAATAGGTTGATTTTTCATTTTTCTTTAAGTTAATTAGGAAAATAGGGGAACATTATATATTGTGGCAAATATTTAATAAGGGGATGCATGTAGTACGAGTTTTGGCGACGGGTTGGTTGGTACTAAAGCAGTGAATGCATGTTTAATGCATTAAATGAAAACCTCGTTATATGTGTTGGAAAACTAGCGCGAGCATATGCAGAGAATGCCTAGTTAATTTGCATGTTTTTTGTTTATTATTTGTTGAGAAGCTTGCGTGTTTCTGGCTGTGGGTTGTCATGTTCGATGTTTGTTATTCTGTACAGTGCTTGTGGTATGCAATTGGTGAGTGGTCTGTCTGTTTGTTTTTGATACTTAATAACTAGAAGCGTTGCAGGGAAAAATGAATGGTTTGAGCAATGTGTTCTGCACCGTATGCAGTGAACGCATATTTATTTATTGTTTGTTTAGAAGATTGCGTGTTTTTGGATGTGAGTTGTCGTTTTCAATGTGCAGCTGGTGAGTGACTCATTTGTACGATCTGCAACTGGTGAGTGGCTCGTCTATTTATTTTTTATACTTGATAACTAGAAGCGTTACAGGGAAAGCCGAATGCTTTGAGCAATGTCTTGTGTACCATGGGTACACATGTAGTGAACACATAGCTAATTCATGAAATCTTAGTTGGGTTATGGGTTTTGTTTGTGCTTATCCTCGTTTGATTATCGTTTGTTGAAAAGCTTGTGGGTTTTTTAGCTCTTCGTTGCATTCTTGCATGTGGGTACACGTGTAGTGAATGCATAGTTAATTCATGAAATATTAGGCGAGTGTTGAGTTTTGTTTGTGCTTATTCTTCTTTGTGTATCATTTGTTGAAAAGCCTGTGGCTTTTTTAGCTATGTTCATTATTCTGTGAAAGTGCACTGCTGGTGAATGGTTGGGTTGTGTATTTATGATACTTGATAACTCAATGGGTGCACATGCAGTGAATACATAACTAATTTATGAATTGTTTGTGCTTATTCTCGTTTTATAATTGTTTGTTGAAAAGATTGTGGGTTTTCTAGTTCTTCATTGCGTTTTTGCATGTGGGTATATGTGCAGTGAATGCATAGTTTATTTATGAAATCTTAGGCGAGTGTTGGGTTTTGTTTGTGCTTATTCTTGTTTGTTATCGTCTATTGAAAAGCTTGTGGGTTTTTTAGCTATTCGTTGGGCTTTTGCATGTTCGTTATTCTGTAAAAATGCATTGCTAGTGAATGGCTTGGTTGTGTGTTTCTGACACTTGATAACTAGAAGTATGGCTTGGGTGTGTTTTTATTGCTTGTTGAGAAAGGCTTGCAAAGCAAATTGTGCAAGATGTGTTGGAAGCCTGGTGGGTACAGAAGCAGTGAGTGCATAGTTAATTCATGAAATCTGAGGCGAGTACTGAGTTTTATTTGTGCTTATTGTTGTTTGTTTGTTGTTTGTTAAAAAGTTTGTATGTTTTTAGCTTTTGGTTTCAGTCTTGCATGGTTGTTATTCTGTGGTAGTGGACTATTGATGAGTGCCTTGTTCTTGTTTTTATGATACTTGGTTGTTGTTACAATGGTTAATGGGGAATGTTCACAAAAAAATATCATGTTGGTCTATTCTTTTGCAAATTTTATTGTTCTTTATGTGGTTCATGCTTATGAATAGTGTATTATATGTGGTGGACTATGTTCATTTGTCTAATTTGTCCCAATAACAGGAACCATTACTTGTAATTGGAGTTGGAGGCAGACATATATATGGGCACAAATAAACTTGGTTGTTGAAGAAGGAACTGGAAGGTTAGATTCTTGTATCGTTCTTCCCCTTTGTTTCCAATGAATTTTAAGTCTTCCAATGCGCATAAAATCTATGCTTTGGAAGAGTTGTGGACAATAAAGGAGAAGCTTTGTTCAAGAATCTGACTTACTGAATAGACAAATGTGCATAGTGAATGGCATGTTATGTAATTCATAAACACAATTTTTTTGTTTTGTTGAAAAGTAGGTTGCTATTGCAATTATTAGTCTTTGTTAGTAGGCAAGTTTACAATTGCATTTGTTGAATTTTCTTTTGAAATAATTGCTTGTTGTTCTTAAACTTGTCATGGTGAATCAAATTGTATAGTTTGAAGTATTCTTGTGTTCTTCCCATAGTTGGTTTACTATTGCATTCGTTGCATTTGCTTTCAAATTAGTTGCTTGGCCAATGACATTATATTGTTTAAAATATTTTTTCCTTTCTCCTATAGTTAGGTTTTAAGCAGATATTTTGTGTGCTTGAATATTATGGTTTACTCATTTTCATTTAACTAAATTAGAAAAATAAGGGGACATTATATATTATGGGAAATATTTGATCATGAAACAGTGAATACATGTTTAGTCCATTGAATGCAAATTGTGCAAGATGTGTTGGAGAGTTGGTGGGTACTAATTCATGAAATCTTAGTCAAGTGTTGGGTTTTTTCTGTGCTAATTTTGGTTTATGTATTGTTTGTTGAAAAACTTGTGTGTTTTTAGTTCTCTATGTTATTAATCCTAGGAACAGTGGAACAAGGGCTTGGTCAAACCATTCAAATTTCATTGTAACAGTGAAGAATACTTGTAGTTATCAAGTATGATAAACAGACAGACTAGTTGGTCATCAATAGTACATTGTTCCTATAACATAAGCAGAGAATGCTTGGTTAATTTACATGTTGTTTGTTTGTTTTATATTGAGAAGCTTGCATGTTTCTAGTTGTGGGTTGTCGTCTTCGACGTTTGTCATTTTGTACAGTGGTTGCAGTGTGCAACTAGTGAGTGGCATGTCTGTTTATTTTTTATACTTAATAACTAGAAGCATTGCATGGAAAATTAAACGGTTTGGGCAATGTGTTGTGGACCATCGATACACTTGCAATGAATGCATATTTGCTTATTATTTTTTATTTTTTGTTCAGAAGATTGCATGTTTTTGGTTGTGGGTTGTTGTTTTTGATGTGCAACTGGTGAGTGGCTTGTCTGTTTATTTTTTATACTTGATAACTAGAAGCGTTACAAGGAAAAATGAATGCTTTGAGCAATGTCTTGTGTACCATGGGTATAGATGTAGTGGACACATAGCTAATTCATGAAATCTTAGTCAAAATTTGGGTTTTGTATGTGCTTATAATTCTTGTTTGATTATCATTTGTTGAAAAGCTTGTGGGCTTTTTATCTCTTTGTTAAGTTTTTGCATGTGGGTACACATGCAGTGAATGCATAGTTAAGTCATGAAATCTTAGGTGAGTGTTGGGTTTTGTTTGTGCTTATTCTAATTTGCGTATCGTTTGTTGAAAAACTTGTGGGTTTTTTAGCTATGTTCATTATTCTGCGAAAGTGTACTACTGGTGAATGGTTGGGCTATGTATTTATGATACTTGATAATTCGGTGGGTACACATGCACTGAACGCATAACTAATTCATGAATTGTTTGTGCTCATTCTCATTGTATTATTGCTTGTTGAAAAGATTGTGGGTTTTTTAGCTCTTCGTTGTGTTTTTGTATGTGGGTAAATGTGCAGTGAATGCATAGTTAATTCATGAAATCTTAGGCTATTGCTAGGTTTTGTTTGTGTTTATTCTTGTTTGTCTATCGTCTGTTGAAAATCTCGTGGTTTTTTTAGCTATTGGTTGCGCTTTTGCATGTTCGTTATTTTGTAAAAGTGCATTGCTGGTGAATGGCTTGGTTGTGTGTTTCTGACACTTGATAACTAGAAGTATTGCTTATTGTTGATAACTACAAGTATGGCTTGGTTGTGTGTTTATTGCTTGGTCAGCAAGGCTTGCAAAGTAAATTGTGCAAGATGTGTTGGATGCCTGGTGGGTATAGAAGCAGTGAGTGCATAGTTAATTCATGAAATTTGAGGCGAGTACTGGGTTTTATTTGTGCTTATTGTTGTTTTTTTGTTGTTTGCTAAAAAGCTTGTTTTTTTAGCTTTTGGTTCTGGTCTTGCATGTTTGTTATTTTATGGCAATACACTACTAATGAGTTCCTTGTTCATGTGTTTATGATACTTGGTTTTTGTTACAATGGCCAATGGGGAATGTTCACAAAAAATTATCATGTTGGTCTATTCTTTTGTAAATTTTGTTGTTCTTTCTATGGTTCATGTTTATGAATAGTGTCTTATATGTCATGGACTATGTGCATTTGTCTAATTTGTCCCTATAACAGGGACCATTAGTTGCAATTGGAGTTAGAGGCAAACATCTATATGAACACAAATATACTTGGTTGTTGAAGAAGGAACTGGAAGGTCAGATTCTTGTATCATTCTTCCACTTTGTTTCCAATGAATTTTAAGTCTTCCAATGTGCATAAAATTTATGCTTTGGAAGAGTTGTGGACAATAAAGGAGAAGCTTGATTGAAGAATCTGACTTACTGAATAGACATATGTGCATAGTGAATGGCATGTTATATAATTCATAAACACAAAACTTTTTTTTGTTGAAAAGCAGGTCACTATTGCAATTTTTAGTTTATGTCCGTAGGCAAGTTTACAATTGCATTTGTTAAATTTTCTTTTGAAATAATCGCTTGGTGCTCTTAAACTTGTCATGGTGAATCAAATTGTATTGTTTGAAGTATTTTTGTGTTTTTCCCATAGTTGGTTTACTATTGCATTCGTTGCATTTACTTTCGAATTAGTTGCTTGGCCAATGACATTGTATTGTTTAAAATATTTTTTCCTTTCTCCTATATAGTCGGGATTTAAGCAGATATTTTTTGTGCTTGAAAATTACTGTTTATTCATTTCCGTTTAACTAAATTAGAAAAATAAGGGGACATTATATATTTTGAGAAATATTTGATCATGAAGCAGTGAATACGTGTTTAATCCATTAAATTCAAATTGTGCAAGATGTGTTGGAGAGTTGGTGGGTACTAATTCATGAAATCTTAGTCAAGTGTTGGGTTTTATTTGTGCTAATTTTGGTTTGTGTATTGTTTGTTGAAAAGATTGTGTGTTTTTACTTCTTTATGTTCTTAATCCTAGGAACAGTGGAACAAGGGCTTGGTCAAACCATTCAGTTCTCATTGTAACAGTGAGCAATACTTCTAGTTATCAAGTATGATAAACAGACATAGTAACTAGTCATCAATAGTACATTGTTCCTATACATTTGCTTATGTGTTTCATGTTTATGGGTAACATATTATCTTGCTCAATTTGCATTTAATAGATTATTGTTTCTAATCTGTGAGCCATATTGTTTAATGCATTGAGCATGTATTGGCTACTTCAACATTTGTCATCTTGTTGCGAAAGGTGGCATAATTTGCATTCAAACATTGAATATTTGTAAAATATATAATGTGCTCTTATTTTTGCAATTTCCTTCAATAGGAATAAATAATAGGCCTACATGAAGCAACAGAGTAACATAATAAATATTTATTATCGCTTAGTTTTCAATAGAGACTTGCAATTGTAACCTGCTAGTTGGCTTCAAGTGTTTCATGTCATTTGTTATCTACAGTACCTATTTGTACAATTATGCCTTACAACAGTAAATAATATTTCTAGTTGCAGCATAACAAAAGTAGTTGTCAGCTTATCGACTAAGCATGCAGGATTTTCAATTGATAGACTATTGCTTGTCATCTAATAGTTATACCATTTAGTGCATTAAAGATGCATTGATAGCTTCTATAGCTACTACCTTATCGCCAAGGTTACATAATTTGCACATGATGATTGACTATTTGCAAAAAATATAATGGGTTGCTAATTTTCTGATTTACTTTAACAAAAAATGAATAATACACAACCCTTGGCAATGCATCAAATTGTACAATGTTAACATTTTTGCCTTTATTAGTTTCTATTGATAGGCAGGTTTACTATTGCATCAATTGCACTGGCTTTTCAAATGGTCGCTTCGCTAGTGAAATTGTATTGTTTAAAATATATTTTCCTTTTTTGTATAGTCAGGATTTAAGCACAACAAGCAATATTTCTAGTTATCAAGTATCATAAAGATACAGTGAATCCATTTACCAGCACTTGACTTTTGCAAAGTAACGAACATGCAAAAGGCTAAAGTACCCACAAGCTTATGAACAAATAATAAATAAACAAGAAAAAGAAAAAAGAAAACCAAGCAATTTCCTAAGATTTCATGGGTTAAACGAAAATAAGCAGAAACAAAACACACCACTTGTCTAACATCTCATGGATTAACTATACATTCATTGCATGTTGAAGTAGGTCAACTTTGCAATTGTATAATATGCATTGGATATGACATGTTTGTCTATCAATCTTCAACTATTGTATTAAATGTCACTATGTCTAGGATTCAATTTTGTTTAAGTAAATTAGGAGAATACAACATTATATATTTTTGCAAATATTTAATTGTTGAATGCAAATTGGACAAGTTTTGACAAAGGACTTTTGGAAAATACTTAAGCAATGAATTGCATATCCGATGATTGTAATTATGCATATTCTTCATTGCAAAAGTAACATGTTTTTCTACAATTGGAGAGGGAGGCAAAGATCTATGTGGCTGCAAATATAGTTAATTGTTGAACAAGGAAGTGGAAGATCATGTTCTTGTATCATTCTTTCCCTTAAAATCCAAAAACACACAACCTTTTTAACAAACAACAAACAAACAAGAATAAGCACAAATAAAATTCATCTCTCGCCTCACATTTCATGAATTAACTATGCATTTGTTGCTTCTATACCCACCAGCCCTCCAACACATCTCGCACAATTTTCTAAGCTTTTCTAATAGCATACTAGCCACTCAAGCAATAAACACATAATTAATGCATTCATTGCCCCCATAGTCCACAAGACCTTGCTCAAAGCACATGTAATTTAATGTACCTGCTTGCCCCGTTAGCCCTTGTAACAACAAACAATACTTCTAGTTATCAAGTATCATAAATACACAACAAAGCCATTGATGGCATCTGCACTTTTACAGAATAATGAACATGCAAAACCGTAACCAACAGCTAAAAAACCCACAAGCTTTTCAACGAATAGTAAACATTTCAAAAAAAAAATAGACCAACATGATAAATTTTTCCAAGCATTCTACAAACATCGAAGAACAAAACTAAAAGCTAAAAACACAAGATTTTTAACAAACAACAAACAAATAAGAATAAGCATGTTGCAAATAAAACCCAACTCTCGCCTCACATTTCATGAATTAACTATGCATTCATTGCTTCTGTACCCACCAACCCTCTAACACATCTCGTACATTTTTCTTTTCGAGGTTTGTTGATAGCCTATCAGCTACTCAAGCAATAAAGACATAATTAATGCATTCACTACCCCCACTATCAAGTATCATAAACACGTGGCCATGCCACTCACGACCACTGCACTTTTATAGAATAACAAACATGCAAAAATGCAACCAAGATTCAAAAAAACCCACAAGTTTTTCAGCAAACGAGAAACAAATGATAATATGCACAATAAAAACCTAGTGCTTTCCTGAGATTTCATGAATTACCTATGCATTTACTACATGTCTACCCACCAGCCTTCCAACATATCTGACAACCATGCTATAGAAGGCCTTGCTCAAATCGTTCAGTTTCCCCTCTAACGCTTCTATTTCCCAAGTATCAAAAAGAAATAGATGAGCCATTCACCAGTTGGACACCATTCCTTTAGCTCCTCCCTTGTTCAAGCACTACATAGAATCACAAACGTCGGGGATGGCAACAAACAGGAAAAACATGAAATCTTTTCAACAAACAATAAGCACAAACCACCACTTGCCTCATATTTCATGGGTTAACTATGCATTCTTTTCTTGCATATGCATAAGTTGTCCAACACATATCACGAAGTTTGCATTTAATGCATTAAACATGCATTCACTGCTTCAGTACACATCAGTCCACCGCGAAATCTCACACTATATGCATCCCCCAATTAAATATTTTCCACAATCTATAATGTCATCCTATTTGCTTGATTTTCTTAAAGGAAAATGAAAAATCGACCTACTCAAAGCAATAGAAAAAGAGATAAACCATAATTTTCAAGTACAACAAACTAAGTCATTGAGATAATTGCTGAAAGGAAACTTTATAGCTCCATCGGTGTTCAAGGGGCTCACAAACTTAAGGGACATAAACAAATGAGTATAGTGAATGACATGCTATATAATTCATAGACATCAAACTATTTTATGGCCAAAAGCAAGTTACTTTTGCAATGAGAGTTATGCATAGTTACAGGCATGTGGTATGGAGTCCATGTGCAATGTTTTTCTTTGTACATTCACCACATTGTATAATTTAAGTATATTTTCTTTCATTTGCTTGTAAGCAAATCTGACTGATATGCTCTATGAAGCATTGCATATGAATTGCGTATCAAATGGTTGCAATTATGCATATCTCTAGCTACAATATTACTTCAATGAAATGATTGCAACGGTCATTTGTTTATTGGCACAAATTAGACAGTTTCAAACATTTGGCATAATTTTTACACATATTCAAAGAATGAAGTATATTTGTACATGAAAAGTTAATTAGAGGCCTAGTGAGTACACAAGCAGTGAATACATAGTTAATTCATGAAATGCCAGGCATGTGCTTGGTTTTTTCCCTGCTTATTATCATTATTTTACTGTTTCTTGAAAGGCTTGCATGTCTCTCTTCTTGCTAAATAAATAAATTTTGTTTCAGATCTTTGACCAAGGTCTTGTCCACTATGGAGGCATTGAATGTATTGACCATGTGCTGATTGCTTGAATGTGTTCTACACTATTAGCAAAATTGACATAATTTTTTATTTAATTTCTGAATGTTTGCAAAAATTTATCACGTTTCTCTTTTTTTTTTGCAAATTTTTTCATGTGCCTGTGTGTTTCATGTTTATGAATAGCATATTATATATCATGAATTGTGTTCATTTGTCTAATTTATATTTGTAACAGGCACTGGATTGCTTGTGAATGGAGACAAGGGCAAAGATCTATATGGCTGCATATATACTTGGTTATTGAACAAACAACTAAAAGGTCAGTTTCTTGTATCATTTTTCCCTTTTGTTTACAATGAATTTAAAGTCTCCAAATGTGCCTAAATATTATGCCTTGGAAGAATTGTGAAAAATAAGGGAGAAGCTTGGTTCAAGAATCTGACTTGTTGAATAGACAGATGAGCATAGTGAATGTCATGCCATGTAATTCATAAACATGGAACATTTTTTTGTCCACAAGCAAATTACTATTGCACTTGTCGAATTTTCTTTTAAAATAGTTCGTTGGAAAATTAAATTATATTGTTTAATTTTTTTTGTGTCTTTTCCACAATTGGGATTTAAGGACAAATGTTTCATGTTTGGAAATTATGTTTTATCTTTCCTTCTATCAGTAGGAGTACGCCTATTGTTCATTTTTGTTTGACTAAATTAGGAAAATAGGGGGACATTATGCATACTACAAAATATTCAATCCTGAAACATTGAATACATGTTTAATCCATTAAGTGAAAAATGTTCAAGATGTGTTGGACGACTTGTGCGTATGGAAGCAGTAAATGCATAGTTAATTCTTGGTTGTGTATTCTAGGTACAATGCACTACTGGTGAGTGGTTGGTATGTTTGTTTATCAAACACTATAACTACAAGTATTGCTTACTATTAGAAAGGCTAAGGAGACAAATGGGTGCAATGCATGACATATAACATGTTATTCATAAACATGATACACATAACCACATAACAAATTTTTCCAAATATTTAGCAACAATATTGAAACTATAAAGGCTTTGTTGCTCAAAATTTGTTCTTTGCACTTGATACACAACCTCACCAACGAATCGAATTCTATAATCTAAGCATTGCTACTTTTAATAGTTCTTCTGATATGTAAGTTTACTATTGCATTCATTGCATTTTCTTTTCAATTGGTCCCTTGGCCAATGGGTTTGTATCGTTTCAAATATTTTTGTCTTTTTCCTATACTCTGGATTTAAGCCCATATTTTTTGTGCTTGAAAATTATAGTTGATCTCTTTTACTATTGGTTTGAGTAGGTCCATTTTCCATTTTCCTTTAAGTAAGTTAGGAAAATAGGGGGACATTAAATATTGTCACAAACAAAGGGGAGTAATGTTACAAGAATTTGACCTTCTACTTCCTTGTTCAATAGTACTCTATCTTTGTAGTTGTATAGATCTTCTATACCCATTTGTTCCCCTAGCCCTTGTAACAACAACCAGTATTTCTAGGTTACAAGTATCATAAACAAACACACAACTTGATTACCAGTAATTTGTTGTTCCTAGGATTGACGAGATACATAGCTAAAAACAAACAAGCTTTTCAATAGACAATAAACAAACAAGAATTAGTAGAAATAAAACCCAACACTTGTATAAGATACTTAATCAGTGAATGCATGTTTGATGCATTAAAGACAAACTTTGCATAGTTAATTAATGGAATATGAGACAAGTGTTGATTTCTGTTGATTATCATTTGTTTATTGTTTGTTCACAAGCTTCTATGTTTTTAGCTTTGGGCTTCCGTATTTGATGTTTGATACTTTGTACAATGCTTGGATGAGGATAGGGTTGTATGAACAGTGTATTGTTGGTAATTATTCATTAAATCTTAGGCGAGTACTCAATTACATGTGCTTTGGGTAAGGTCCTGTGGATTGTGGGGGCAGTGAATGTGTTAATTATGTGTTTATTGCTTAAGTGGTTGGTACATGCTATCAACAAAGCTCGATAAGAAAATTGTGTGAGATGTGTTGGAGGACTGGTGGGTACAATAGTAGTGAATGCATAGTTAATTCATGAAATGTGAGGCAAGAGCTAGGTTTTATTTGTACCTATTCTTGTTTGTTTGTTGTTTGTTAAAAAGCTTGTGTGTTTTTAGCTTTTAGTTTCATTCTTCGACATTTGTTATTTTGTGGTAGTGCATTATTGTTGAGTGGCTTGTTTCTCTATTTATTGTGCTTGGTTGATCTTACAAGGGCTAACTGCAAATGCTTGGAAAAAATTATCATGTTGGTCTATTTTTTTGCAATAATATTGTTGTTTCTGTGGTTGAGGTTTATGGATAGCATATTATTTGTCATGGGATGTGGTCATTTGTTGTTTCATGGATATATAATTAACTTGAATATAAGTTTTAATATAATTAAGAAAACTTACATTAAGAAGCAATTGTAGTACACTGTGAACTTGGACATCGTATTGCGAAACACACATATAAACATGTGTTAAATAAACCAATAAATGGAGCCATTTGATATCAAACAAATTATATGGCAATGTGCATAATTCTGGAAACAACATTTACATATTACAGGGCAGAAATTTGTAGTCACATTGGAGGTCATAGCATTAATGAGACTTCTTTTTCAGAACAACATTTAAGTATTAAACTATGTATCATTATACTTAACAAATTACTAGTGTATGCAACATGTTTTAATAATAAAAATGCTTTGCTGAAAAGAAGTCTCTCCAATGCATAGTATTATTTTCATTTGTTTTCTTCTATTTTGTCTATTTTCTTTTGCTCTAACCTTTATTTTCTCTGTCCTTTGTTTTTTGCTATGTTTTTTCCCTCAAAAATTACTTAAAAATTTAGAAACTTTTCCCAAAAATCCCACCTAAACTGTGTATTGGTGTAGGTTAAATGTCCTATTGTCACATGTTACCAACTGTGTCATCTTGTGTTAACTAAAATGATTTGAGCTCTAGTAGTCTTAATCATAATGCGTTATCCACTTGTCTACCCTTCCATTTTACTAAATACTCACTATACTCTTTGCCTTTTCTCTTTCTATTGACTGTACAATCCAAAGTACCTTCAATTTTGACATGCTCACAATTGGGTAGTTGCTCTGTCTATTTGTTAGTTAATATTTTCTCCTTTCCGTATTCCTGTCATGTCTCTCCCTAATAACAATTATTTAAATCTCAAACTTTAAAAATGAACGAAATTTCCAAACTTTTAGGTAGCTGCAATTTGTAAGCATTTTACGAAAAATTCTTGATAAACTTGCATGGTCCAATATTCTTCCACTTAACCTTTTTCTAGGAATGGAATGGAAATCTTTCCTTTTTGTACCTGTGTTGCAATACCATATCTACAACTTCAAAAATAGTTTCTCTCCTCTTCATGTCAGATTTCTCTTTATACTATTGGCTACTCCAATTGAATTTTCGTCTTACTTGATGATGCAAATCTTGCATATTTTTTGAAAAATCATCTCCTTTAACACTTGTGTTATATCCCTTAGTATTTGGAATCTCCCTTAATTTTGAATACATCAAAGACATCAACATAGAGCTAAAAACACAAAAGCTTTTGAACAATGAATAAACGAACAAGAATAAGCACCAATAAAACCCAATTAACTATGCATTCATTGCTTGTGTACCCATTAGTTGGTCATCACATTTCGCAACGCTTGGATTTAAAACATTGAACATGCATTCATTGCTCTGTGCAAAAATTAGTTTGATGTTTATAAAATACATGGCATCTCATTCACTATGCTCATTTGACTATTTGGAAACTCATATTCTTCAACTAACATCCTCCTTTATTGTTCACAACTCTTCCAATGCATAGTTCTTCGATACATGGGAGAGTCATGTTTCTTAATGCAATTTTTCATGTTGTCTTTATGCTAAAAATGTTTATTGCATATCCTATGTTTTGTTAGAGAGTAAATGCTAATCCTTAGTGATTTATCCAAAGAATCTAAGTGACTGGTAAGCTAGGTCAAATAGAACTCAATCAAGTATCAGCTTAATCTTACATGTTTGAAATATTCTATTTCTCTCTCTCTCTCTCTTGCATAGAGTAGGTTTGATATTCCTCTTTGTATAAGCAAATAATCAAATTAGAAACATATCATAGAAATTGTCAAATAAATTTTATTGGCCAACTAAGTATGTCAAATTGAAATGCAGTATATGGAATAGCAACTTGCTCTTTAAAAACATGCACATTTTGTATTGCTAATATATTGCATACAACACTAAAATCCAATCCATTTAAACGAAAACATAAGAAAATAAAGTATTGTCTAGCATATAAAGGGAAAAGATGTCAACTACAAAATAAAAAATAGCGAAAAGTTTTAAGTCACAGAACATAAGATATAGTTGTATAGACGAAAGAGCTGGGAACAAAAGCATAACAAAAAAGAGAAGAGTAGATTGATGCAAATATTTAATGTCTAAATGCAAGTTGTGCCAACTTTTCCAGCAAAATGATAGATACTGAAGTGAAACAAAACAACACAATGAATTTTTGCAAACAACAAATAAAACTGATCGCTCCTCTAGAATTTCATGCTTCACCTATGCATTCAAAGCTTATGTATTCACAAAATTAGACTCTTCAATCAACACTCTCCTTTATTGCCCATAACTCTTCCAATACATAGTTCCTTGACACATTGGAAAGTTATGTTTCTTCACGCACCTTCTGAAGTTGTTTGTTTGCTCATAATGTTTAGTGCATTTCCTATTTTTTGTTACAAAGTAAATACTAATGCCTGGTGATTTGATCACAAAAAACTAAGCTATGTAGATAATTGCTCAAATGAAACTCTGACGTTCTTCCAACATTGAAGGGATCTATAGATGTAGGAAACATGGAATAGGCAAACCTAGAACTAGAAAAGGTGAAATTTGTCAACATACAATAAACAAATGAAAAATGGCACAAGTAAAACTGATCACTTCTCTGGTATTTCATAGTCCATCTATGCATTCACTGCTTATGTACCCAAAAGTCCATGTACAAATCTCGTACAATTTGCATTATAAATTGATTTAGTTAAGTGAACTAATTATAAATAATTGTGTTTAATGTGAATTTAGAAAAGAACATATGTCATTACAAAGTAGTCAATTAAAAGTGAAGTCAAAAGGAATAACAACTTTAGAGCAAAATTGGACCTTCAAAAATTAGTTGAAAATTTTCGCGAAAAAACTAGACGCTTGGACTAGTGGTATGCAACAATTCCAGTGCCTTGTAATGTGTAAATGATGAACAGGTGTGAACAGGAGTACTTGTATTCATTTCATATTACTAGTTAATTAATTAGCCATGTATTTATTGATTCAGTATGCATCATTCTCTTGCCAAAGCTGACACAATTTGTATCTAATGATTACATATTTACAAGATATATAATGTTATCCTATTTTCTTAATTTACTTTAACAAAGTTGAATAATAGGCCTGCTCCAACCACTAGAAGAAAGGATAATTTGTTTATTGTTTTCCAGTTGCAAATGAAACAATTGCAATAGTAACCTATTCCTCTGCTTCAAGTGTCTATCATTGCTTAAATGGCCATTTGCTTATCAGCAAAGCTTACAAAATTTTAATTTAATGTTCGAATTGTTGCAAAAAATTATCATGTTTGTTTTTTTATGGCAACTTCCCTCATATGCTTCTTTGTTTCGTGACTATGAATAGCATATTACATGTCATGAGCTATGCTCATCTTCCAATTTTGTCTTTGTAACAAGGACTACTGCTTATGAATCGAAAGAGGCGCAAACATTTATATCGCTACAAATATTCTTGGTTGTTGAGCAAGGAGCTCAAAGATCAGATTCTTGTATCATTCTTCCCTCTTGTTTGCAATGAATTTTAAGACTTCCAATGTGCCTGGAAATTATGCCTTGGAATAATTGTAAACAATAAAGGAGAAACTTGGTTCAAGAATCTGACTTGCCAAACAGACAAATGAGCGTATTGAATGGCATGATATGTAATTCATAAACATGAAACTATTTTTTGTACAGCTACAAGTTACAATTGCAATTGTGTAATTCGTTTTTGAGATTGTTGCTTGGCAAATCAAATTGTATTGTTTATAATTGTTTTATGTTCTTTCTATAATTGCAATTTAAGTACATATTTTTTATGTTTGAAAATTATGTTTTTTTTGTTTTTATATTGCTTGGAATAGGAAGTTACTATTCATTTTTCTTTAAGTGAATTAGTTAAATGGGGGGACATTATAAATACTGCAAAATATTCAATCTTCAAGCAGTCAATAAATGTTTAATCCATTAAATGCAAATTGTCTACGATATGCTAGATAGCTGGTGGGCATGGAACTAGTAAATGTATAATTGATTCAAGAAATCTCAGGGACATGTTGGGCTTTATTTGCACTTATACTTGTCTGTCTATTCTTCATTCAAAAACTTGTCTATTTTAAGTTTTCCATGTTCTTCATTGTACACAAAATGCACTAAGAGGACATGAAGTTTGGCTTGTTGTTAGAAGCACTAAGAGGACATGTGGCTATAGTAAATGGTATATGATATGTAATTGATAGACATGTATCACTTGAGGCCAAGGATTGGGTAGTTGATAAAGTATTGTTGTGCACATGAAATTGGTCGACATGTTTGCTACTATAAGAGCTAACAACGTATTTAATAACATATAACAAAGTCTTAGTAAGTTTTTAGAATCAATTTGCAAAATCTTGTTCTCAGGGTTCACAAATTAAAGTCGTTGCTGTCACATGTTCACATGTAACAGTTGTACAATACTCACTATCAATGCAACTAATCCACCTGTACAATGTGTGCACGACCTCAAAGCATACACAAGCATTGCCCTTTAGGGATGTTTTCTTTGATCAATAGCAACATACCATCTTTGGCAACAAACTTTTTGGTCTTGTTTCCCTCAACATATTGCATACACTAATTAAATATTTGCCACAATATATAAAGTTCCCCTATTTTCCTAATTATCTTAAAGGAAAATGAAAATGGAACTACAAAAACCAATAGAAAAAGAGATAAAGTGTAATTTCCAAGCAAAAAATATATGCACTTAAATCCTGACTATAGGAAAAAGAAAAAAATATTTTAAACAAGATAATCTCATTGGCCAAGTGACTAGTTCAAAAGCAAATGCAACGTATGCAAAAGTAAACATGTTACTGGATTCTGTTTCTTTTGTTACAAAGTACATGCTCTGGTGAATATTTAATCAGGGAATGCATATGGTGTGAGTTTTGGCAGCACGTTGGTCGGTACTGGAGCAGTGAATGCATGTTCAATGCATCAAATGCAAAACTCGTGATATGTGTTGGACAGCTGGTGCGAACATAGGCAGAGAATGCTTGGTTAATTTACTTCTTGTTTTCTTATTGTTTGTTGATAAGCTTATGTGTTTTTGGTTGTGGGCTGGTGTCTATGACGTTTGTCATTCTGTACAGTGCATACAATGTGCAACTTGTAAGTAACTCCTCTGTTTGTTTTTCATACTTGATAGCTAAAAGTGTTATAGGGAAAATTGAACAGTTTGAGCAATGTCTTGTGGACCGTGGGAACACATGCAGTGAACGCACATTTGCCTATTGTTTGTTAATTGTTTGTTTAGAAGCTTGTGTTTTTTTAACTATGGGTTGCTCTCTTCTACGTTTGTCATTTTGTCTAGTGCTTGATCCAGGGTGGAGCTCTAGGAATGGTGTGCAACTAGTCAATGGCTCATTTTTTTTTTTGTATACTTGATGGCTAGAAGTGTTATAGGGAAAACTAAATGCATTGAGAAATGTCTTGTGGACCATGGGCACACATGCAATGAATGCATAGCTAATTCATGGAAACTCAATCGAGGTTGGGTTTTGTTTGTGCGTATTCTTGTTTCATTATCATTTGTTGAAAAGCTTGTGGATTTTTTAGCTCTTCATTGCATTTTTGCATGTGAGTACACGTGCATTGGATGCATAGCCAATTCATGAAATCTTAGGCGAGTGCTAGATTTTGTTTATGCTTATTTTGATTTGTGTGTCATTTGTTAAAAAGCTTATAGGTTTGTTAGCTCTTGGTTGAATTTCTGTATATTTGTTATTATGTAAAAGTGCACTGTTGGTGAATGGTTGGGTTGTGTGTTTATGATACTTGATAACTTTGTGAGTGTACATGCAGTAAACGCATAACTAATTCATGGAATCTTAGGCAAGTGTTGGGTTTTCTTTATGCTTATTCTCATTTTATTATCATTTGTTGAAAACCTTGCAGGTTTTGTAGCTCTTCCTTGTGCTTTTGCATGTGGATACATGTGCAAATTCATGAAATCTTAGGCGAGTGTCGGGTTTTTTTTGCACTTATTCTTGTATGTTTATCATTTTTTGAAAAGCTTGTGAGTTTTTTTAGCTCTTGGTTGCCCTTTTGCATGTTCGACTTATATTGTTGAAAACTCCCACCTAAAATAATAAGTTGAGGCCAGTGGTATGGAACAATCACAATACCTTGTAATATGTTAATAGTGAACATGTATAAACGAGAATGCTTTTCTATGCCTTCGTGCATTCCATACCTTCCACACATTGACTGAATGCATAAATAGTGAGAATGGCAATAATGTTACATGTAAACGTGTGAGAGTATTGACTACAAAGACATTTTTCCTTTGATTAATGCACAAGAATATGATTTGCATAATCTATGTACAACGTTGAGACAAAGAAGTATTTTACTATTTTCAAGACAAATGACTTTTGCAAAAGAGAGATTGGTTTAGTACTAACGCGAATAGTTTATTAATCCAATGATTAAATGTTTGCAAAATATATAATGCCCTCCTCTTATCCTAATTTACTTTAACAAACATGAATAATAGGCCTAATCTGACCAATAGAAAAAGAAACAAATAGTTTATTATCTGCCAATTGCAAATGAAACCATTACAATAGTAACCTGCCCGTTGCCTTGAACTGCTCCATGTCATATGTCACTTTATATTTCCTGTGTATAGATGACTATGTTTCTGAGATTACATGTAGACAATGTTCATATGTTTGATAGGCTATATATTAAGTGTAATATTAAACATTGATCTCATCATTGATTATAGTGCTAAACAATTTATTTTCTTGCTCGGGGGTTTTCCTGGAGCCCTCAAGGCTCCATGATGCAATATAGTGTGGTAGAGAACAAGCCTTCTCTTAGTGTGTTCCTGATCCTGTTGCTTTGCTGCTTATAGAACTAGTTATACATTGAGACAACGCAATCCATTTTTTTTAATCTTTGACCACAAAAAACTTATATTTGGACATGTATCTATGTGAAATTACTTGCAAACAACATTCAAAGCGAAGAACCCAGTCAAATAAAGAACCCAGTTCAGGTGAAATGCATATTTATATTTGAGCTTAAAGCATATTCATGCTTTCCTAAAATTCTATTAGTATCTAATCAAGGTGTAACAACAATTTCTTCACTTGAACTGGGTTCTTCATTTGTACTGGATATATTTATTGCTCACATATCCACTAGCCTTTTAGCAAAATTTGCAAACTTTGTATTTAATGTCTAAATGTTTTCAAAAAAATATCACTTTTGTCTATTTTTTTGCAAATTTTATCATATGTTTTTTGTTTCATTTTTATGAATAACGTGTTATATGTTAGTTTTGTCAATTGTGCAGCCCTATAATGCATTAACTATGTATTCATTGCTTGGGAAGCCATCACTCTATAAGAAAATCTTGCAAAATTTGTATTTAGTGTCTAAATGTTTACAAAATTTGGGTATGTGGAGGATCATCATGGAAAAAACAGGCCCTTAAGTGGCAATGAAAATTCAGAAAAATCAGAGTAAGGCAACTTGACGTAAAAATTTGAATAAGTTATCTATATTATTTCAAAAATATGTAAGAATAGAATCTGTGGAAAATTGAATGTAGTTTCTAAACCACTAGGTTTATTTTTCTAGAAAAAAATATATTTGGTGAAAAATTGAAATTTCAATGCAGTAGTACTTAAATTTCAGGGGAAAAATAAGTAGGTGTCTGTCTGACCACCCTAACCATAATAAAATGATAATATTTTTTTATAATATTTTTGATATAAATAGAGGACTCATGCCTGGATGTGATGCATATTTTTTTATAATTTTTTTCCAAGTAAATAATTAATTATGATTTTTTTATTACAAATTTTAAAAAATATAAAAACTTATATGTCTGACCACCTTAACTTGGTCAAAACTTCATGAAATTCAATTTTTTAATCCTATAGTATGCGAAGCATAGAATGTGATGCATGTTTTGGATTCAAAAAATGTGATACCGTTTGAAAGATATAGATGTTTTTTAATCAAGCTATCAATCAGGAATTTAGTTGTAATTCTAATAGAAAATGAATAATAATTATTTATTAGATTCAAAGTAAATTATAATTTATATTGGTGGAAATTTGTGAAGCTCCTTTACAAACCCTTTTCGTTTCATCAATTTTGGTAAAAAAAAAGTCGTCAACCACATGGGCGAAGTCTAGAAAAGCAAGGTAAGTTGTTAAACACGTTTTTTGTGTTGACTTCTTAGGATTGGCAGGTCGGTACCAAATTCCAAAGCAAGCCCGAGGCTAATCCCTAGGCATTAAATTTTGTGTCAGAAAAATCATATATCCGATATGTTTTATATAGAGTTTAAAAAAAATTATACAATTTATGATGTATGATTTAAAAAATGCAATAAAGTTTATAATTTAATATATAATATACAATATAATTTATAATGTAATATATAATATACAATTTATGATAATCTCTTACCGAATTATGTATTTAATATATAATATATTATATTATTATGTATAATATTTAAATATTATTTCAATATTTTAGTTAGTGTATAAATATATATATATATATGTATTACTAATATATAAAATATTTAAATATTATCTCTTTCCCTCTCTCTCTCTCTCCATCTCTCTCTCTCCCAAGTCTCTCACTCAATCACTCTTATCTCTCTCCCCTCTGCCCTCTATCTCTCTCTGACTCCCTCCCTCTCTTTC
>VDFB02073619.1:0-11340 GCA_007258455.2 Sequoia sempervirens
AACCTGTAGCACTGGACCATTGAAAGGGCACCGGACGACACTAGGCCAACGAAGAAACTGGGCTCTGTGGACGAATAGGGGTGGTTAAAGGTGCAGTGGATAGCACCAATGCGGTTGGTGGGCTTGAATGGACTTTACGTTGTTCTCCCTCTGGACCAACCTTTGAATCAATCAATCAGCTTCATTGAGAGTTTGAACGCATCGCCAGCACTGTAGCTTCCGAGCCCTATGGATAGTAGAGAAAATACAATACCCCCCGGCAGGGGAGAGGAGGAAAGCGCTGGACTTAATAACATAATCTTCTGGAGAGGCACTGGAGGGGCAGTGGACAGACTGGACGTGTAAGGGCTTAAATGCACTGAACGGGTTGGAGCAGTTGGAGCATGAAGGGACTAGATGTTGTTTGAGAGGGGCTGGTTGCGCCCCCCCCGCTGAGTTGGTTGGGAATTGAATCATTCAATGCACTCCCCCTACCGCTACCGCTACCTATAGTGGCCGTGGCCGTGGGTGGGAGCGGTGAATAGCTTCGATGCAACAAGATAGATAGGTTTCGAGCATTCTAGGAAAAGGGCGGGGAGGAAGTAACTTAATTCGTAGAAATAAGAAAGCCCCGGTTCATCGAAGTGTTTTGAAAGTCTTAATTTCTCTGTTTGATATATATGGAGCAAAAGTGATTATGTTTATTTCCCGGTATAAATTGCGACCGACTCGATCAGAAGCAATGAATTGATCTCAAGTTGATCTCCTTCCCTTATCAATGTTGAATTGATAAATCAATGTGACGGGTTGTTAATACGTAGATAATAGTAGCTGGGTGACTACTATGCCTCACTCCTTTTCATTCATTCTCGCAATACCCCTACCTTTTTAATAGTGGCCCCATAGAATTGTAGGGGGCCTGTCCTTTCCTACGAGTGAGAGGGGCTTTAGCTCCTTGCGTAAGTGAGTTAGAATATGAGCTGAGGATATAAAGGAAAAGCCCAATATAGGGGTAGGGGGCCGGGAATGAAGATTTCTTTATTAAGTAATTGGGAAATGATGAGCTAACCGAGCTGGATGCATTGCTCATTCCCAAACAGAGATGGGGGATACTCCATCTATAGTGATTCGAGTAGTAAAATCAATTAGTAGTTTCCGTGGGCTGCGCTCTTCGCGGTGCATGAGGTGAGGAGGAAGTCTGCCGTCTGGGATATGGATGAAGTATGGTCAAGTATAGATGGAGTAAGGTGGGGCCCCTGGGGGAGAAACCAAGTGAATTAGCTAGACTGGGAAACAAATTGGAAAAACCAAGTAGATAAGCTAGATAGCTCTCTCTCGTAAGGCACTGAACGAACCTTGGCATGAAAAAAACCCGGCTGTCTATAGGCTTTCCATCTATAGTGAGGCACCCGCGCTCTTGCTGCCCGAGAACGAACCTATACCCATGATAGTGGAATGGATCTCCCAGCGGTGCCCCTCCCTATCTATCCCATTGTGGAAGTAAGGTAATGGGGCAACCCAGGATAGGTGGGTGGGTTTAGAGAAGTCGTCCAGCGCCGATTAAGAAAGAGGCATGTTCTTCCGCTATCGATCCTTGGGAATCACGCTTTGATCCCGAAGAGTCGTTAACCCATGGTTTATCCATCCTATGATGCATGCCCACTACTATAGATAGGGCCCTACTATAACTATAGAAAGGGGGGGGGGGTGAAATAGCTCCTGCGCGTTCTGTTCGGTGACCCACGGGGCTTTGCTTTGGGCACTCCAGGTACAGGTGGGGTTGTCTTCGACACAGACGAAGTTATTTGACTGGAAAACGAACGGGCGGATATGCTGTTATTGCTGGAAAGCCCGATTATCCAAGTAGCTCGTGTTACTGGGAGGATAGAATAGGTCGTGCAGTGTGAAAAGCATCGACCCCCTTCTATAGATAGGCGTAGCGCGATGAGCTGCATGATGACTAGCTATAAGAAGAGTTATTGCCGTGCGGGAATGGGGGTGCGGTTGCAGGTCGATATGTGATACTAGTGGCCCTATCATTCTAGCGTTCGTGTGCTAGTTTCGGCAGGTCTCAAGACTGGGATGTCTACTTCTATATCGAGGTGTCTCTGTTAGCACTAACGTTGCGGTGCATGACTAGGTTTCGTTGCGGGGCTGCGTGTGACTAAGTGGATTCAAAAAGCTTGCGGGCGAGAAATGTATTATCAGTGGGCGGCACGAAGGCCATCAGCAACTGTGTCACTAAGTGTAATGATCGAATGCCGTCTGCCGGGAAAGCCTAAGTGGAAATGTGGGATATAGCAACTTTGTTTGTGCAAACGATCAGATTGCTGCAGGTTCCTTTCTTCCCGTCTGCTAATGAATTCATGACTCCGGCCCCTACTACACCATATAAAGGGGGGGGCCCCCCACTATAGAAAGGGTCGCATCCTAGTTTCGATGGGCGGCGCTGTCACTACCATTCGTTCAGGCCCGTTGCTCAATAGTCCGTTCGAACCCAGGTAGAGAGGTAGGGCATTCAATTAAGGTACCTATTGAAGCATCTCTGAAGCATGATAGAGGTATCGGTTTCAGTTTTCCCAATGAAAGACTGACATGCAGAGCTAGGTTTTGCAGAGGAGGTGCACACCCAGGTTAGAGCCATGTGAAACGGAAATACTAAGTCACCAGCTCTCTTAGTCCGATAGAAAGCCAACTCCGATAATGGTGAAACAGCCCATTACAGAGTAGGGCGCATGGGCCTAATAGAAGAGGCTCGGGCCCACTCGAATCGCTTTCATATCTCCGGGACGGATGGGACATCGATTAAACCACTAACTAATGTTTAGCCCCGGATCTCCTATGCACCGAACAAGCCAACTTCACTGGGGGATAGAGGAGATGATAGAGGAGATATCTGGATAAACTAGCTGGAGATGGACCATGATGCACCAGGTACGAGGCTATCTACCTATTTCTGGCCCACTAATCATAGTCTGGAACCACACCTGATGAATCTGCGATTTGGAGGATTGGTACGCTGAATACACGGCCCTATCATTCTAGATGGCGATTAGGTCTACAGCATGAGAAGCACTAGGCTACCCTATCTATAGTAGTGGGGGGGCCGGCGAAAACAACCCCCCCTACCTATATAGCTGGGAATGAGCTATGCCTTCTAAGGTATTTGGCCATTGAGAACGAAGCATTAATGCGAAATGGATTGGATCGAGAAGACGAATGAGGAGCAAGATAGGTGACGACTCGAACCATTACAGCTTGTTCTCCGTGCATTTGGTGTGCGCTGGAGGCCCGGGACATAAAGAGCTCGAGGTATCGGCGTGGAATTACGTGCATAAGAGGACTGACCAGCACCGGGGAATTTGGAGTTCAAAGTGCTTCCGCTCAATCAACCCCTAACCGCGGGCAGCATATTGTAGATCCCGAGCTCGATCCAGCCAGCGGTGCGAGTGGCGAGGCCCTATAGATAGTGGGGGCTGCTGCCCCGGAGCTACTTTGAGGCGCCCATATATAAAGGAGCAGAGCGTAGCGGAGCGGAGGGCAAGGTCAGCCATAATTATCGCTAGATCGAATGGATCACCAGTTTTCTCACGGTTATAACTCTACTAGTGGGTACGTGAGAGCGCCGAAAGGAAAGTGGTTATGAGGATTGATGCGAACCACCACCGTTGAACTTTGGACACCAGACTTAAGTGGCCATTTCGAACATATCTTCCGAGCTTATATCAAGCAAATAAATCGCGCGCGAACCGGTATTACCGATAGAGCCTGAAACGGACTCGGCAATTGAGTTGTGTTGGCAGTCATCGGTACACATCTGATCCGTTACATGAGCCATCCTATCTAAGTGGGTAGTCGCCATCTGAATCACCCTTCTCTGTCTTTCACGTCTCTCACATCACTTGATCGGGACTTCGGCCTATCTACCCCCTATAGTTCCCGGGTGGGGGGGGGAATTAGAGGGAATTATAGCTATAGAAAGGGTGGAGAGGGATAGGGCTCATCCAATATATAGTAGGGGGGCCCCTCCCACAAGTCACTAACTACGTTCGCCTATCTATAGCCTCGAACCAACCCATCCTTGCCCACGGCCGCTATAATAGAAAGGTGGGGTAGGGAATAGTTGATGCTTTCTACTCTCCTCCCTCTTTTAGGTAGATAGACTGGGATAGCCCCACTATCCATAGGGCGGTTGAGGCGCTCTCCCCCCCTCTCTATAATGGGGGCCCTACGGGCAGTCATCGGTCGTATCACGTATAGAATGGATGGATGGCTCGACCTACCTATCCTATCGGGGCCCCTATCTATAATGGCATTCCGGGTGGGTTCGAACTATAGCTATAGTGCCGGGGGGGGGGGGGGGGGAGGGGGAACTCGATAGGTGAGGAGAAGACCCTGTGTTTGGGGTTGGTGGATCGGAAGCAAACAACCCCCCAGTTATATATAGGTAGGGCCTCGACCCCCCTATCCACCTTTCTATTCTATAGTAGAGAGCGGCCCCCACCTCCTTTCATAATTGTCGACAGCCGGTAGTTCCCAAACACAGGCCCTACTATACTATAGAAAGGCTCCCCTTTCTCCCCGACCCCCCTTCTATAGTAGTTGGGAGAGGTGGACCGGCGTACTCTATACGTAACATGATGATTGACATGCGCATCACTAGCTAAGAAGGCAGAATACCCGTTGTTGGAATGGAAGAACTAAGGGAAGGTAATCGTATTGAGGAAGGAAGGACCGGGCAGGTGGAAGGAAGGACGAAACGAAAGTCAGGTAATCGCCGACTATTGTGAGAAGAGCCGGTGGAAGATGGCAGGTAATCGAAAGGCCGTCGCATCGCCTTCGCAATATGAAGGATAGGGCCCTTTGGTGGAGCAACGGAGCATGATGATGGGACTCTCACCCCGTCTCGCCCAGCCTAATGACCCGCTGAGTGAAAGAGAAGAAACTAGAGAAAGGAATTAGAACTCCTTACTGGCCCGAGAGGGACATACCTTTACTGGCCCGAGAGGGGCATAGCCCAAGACTACCCTTTATTCACCCCGGTGAAGACCTTCCTTTAGGTTGAGGCGTACAGTCGATAGCACCCCCTCCTGTTCGAGAGGCATGCAGCCCATTTCATATACAATTCCAGAAGCAGTAGCGGCATAAGGAAAGGCAGAGTCTGTTCGAGATCGAGACCCAGAAGCAGATACAGCAGATTGAAATACAGTGCCCATTGGAGAGCCATAGCCCATTCCAGGTGCATATCCAGGTGCTACTATAGTTGATCGGGACCCAGCAGCAATTGAAGCAGTTCGATAGCCAGTAGCATAGTCCCCAGGCACGGATCAAGATCGAGAGCTTATTATTGCAGATAAAGTAAAGGTAATATCATTAGTCGATACAGATCCATACCATAGCCCGTAGCATACCTTCATGTCCCAGCTTACTCCCTTCGCATGGTTACAGATACGGATATAGCCCCAGAGCTACCAGTTCTTGGTCCGGTTACGGGACAGTATTACATAAAGGTAACATAAGGTATCCATGCCATAGAGTTTCTCGCAGCATCACCTGCAGTAGTCCCGCCATCAACAGCCCCCACGGTTCATGCAGCACCAATTTCAGTTGATGGACCAGCAGAAATTGAAGTTCCAGATACGGATGCATAGGTATAGACAGCAGGGGTATAGGCTATAGATAGAGCAACTCATCAGTAGCTAAAGTCAAAGGCAGGAGCAGAGCAAGTGGAAGCACCCATTTAAGAATCCCCAGCATCAGAGGAAGATCTAGATCGAGACCCAGTAGCCCGGCACTGTTGGTTATGCAGTCGAAGCAGTTGGTCCATACCCATACCTAGCATTAGTATATCTAGATACATACCCATAGCCCGCATACCTTCCAGCTTATCCACCACCAGCAGCCGGTGATTCTGCCCTACTATTCTAAGGGGGATGCAGCAGTTGATGCAGTAGTTGGTTCAGTCGAGTCTGTTGATCCAGCTTATCCATAAGTAGATTCAGTTGATTCTGCAAAAGCCGGTGGGAAGCAGACAATAAAGAAACGTAGGCCTAGGTACCCTAACCAAGATCAGTAGTTCCAGACCCAGCAACAGTTGGCTCAGTAGCGGGAGTAGCAGAGGAAGCAACGGGAAGGGAAAAGGCACCTAGAACAGCAGCTTATCCAGCACGAGATCCAAAAGCTACCGTTTCACCACCACCGGCATTTCACCTAGCATCTCTTCCTGTCCCAGTAGCAGCTTTAGAAGATCTAGTTCCAACGGCACCACCTTGACCAGCATCCCTTACAGTAATTTAAGTGGCACCACCAGCAACAACATATAGACATATATATATATATATATATATGTTCTTGGTCCAGTTCCTTATGACCGTGAGCGAGATCCAGGTTCCGATTTATGAGATCCATACCCAGATCTTTCTTCTCCATTTAGAGATCCAGAAGCATAGATAGTAGCACCAACAACAGGAGCAAAGAAAGTAGTAGAGGTGGAAGCAAAGGTGGCATGGGTAGATCCAACAGCAGATCCAGGAGAAGCAGATCCAGTAGCAAAGCTAGCAGCTTTGCAAGCACCAGTATGTATTTTCTATAGAGAAGATCTTCTCGCAGCAGTATCCATTGAAGCTATTAAATAAAGCAGTTAAAGATGCAGTTAAAGCTCCAAGAGCAGTTCCAGGACCCCCTACTATTCTATGGAGAGACCCAGATCCAAATTAGCCTGTAGCTTTTCATGCAGTTTTGGTTCTTGTAGTTGTTCCAGATGTTCCAGATGCTCCGGATGCAGTGCCTGATGAGCGTGATCCAGCTCCAGATGATCCAGGTGAAGATCCAGATCGAGATCGAAACCCAAGAGCAGGAGCAAGTCCAAGACCAGCAGCATAAGCAGAGACAGCAGCACGAGCTGTTCCATACCCAACAGGAAACGCAGTTTATCCATCAGCACTATCCGCGTATCCACTACCCCTTTGTCTAGCATCCCTTCCCGCCCGAGAAACACTACCACTTCGTCTAGCCTTCCAAATAAAGATGGTAAGCGAGACCAATACTATGCTGTTCCAGATCGAGATCTATATAGAGATCCATCCCCCCCTACAATTCTATGGGGCAGCATCAGCAGCACTATCCGCTTATCCAAATTACCCATCAGTAGCATACCTTACAGATCCAGGTCCAATCGATGATCTAGTTGAATATCTATACCCTGGTGACCCAACACTAGTCCTAGAGGCATAGGCATTACTAGTCAAAGCTTCCCTTCGCGCGGCTTTATATCCATATATAGCAGATCCATACCCGCTCTCCTCAGCCTCCCACCCACCCCGGCAGAGACAGAAGCTACGGGAGGAGCAAAGGCGGAGGCATCTAAGCCCACGGCACCCCGTCCATTTAGATAGTCCGTAACACCCCTTCCTGTTCCAAGAGCAAAGGCAAGAGTATAGACTAGATAGGCATAGATACCTAGAGCTTCGGTAGCATACCTAGTAGCATACCTTCCAGATCGAGACTCAGATCCCCTACGGGGGGGGGTGGGGGGCTATAGAGTTGCCCAGCGTACCCTGTTTCTTCTGTCGGTTCAGCAGTTGACTGAGTCACATATACTGATGCTTGTGAGCGGGATTATTACTTTAGAGATCAAGACCCATACCTTCGTGAGCAAGATCTAGATCCATCTCGAGAGCTCGAAGCAGAGCCCGTTGAAGCACACGTTTATCCAGGACCAGTAGCTTCAGTCAAAGATCCATACCCCACAGGAGTAGTGACAGTATAAGATCTAGTCCGTCCAGAAGCATCCGTAGAAGCACCCATAGTTGACCTAGTAGAAGTAGATCCGGTTGACCCAGTTCCTTATCCAGTTCCTTATGATCGAGACCCAGATGCATCCCTTCTTCCGTCTCTAGGTGCATCCCTTCCAATTCCAGAAGCATTCTAAGAAGCAGATGATTCAGTCATTTATCCAGCCGTTGATAGAGCAGATCCATACCTTCCAGATAGAGATCCATCCCTTCCAGTTCCGGATGCGGATGCCTATCCAGTTCCATATTCATAGCCAGAAGCATCCGTAGCAGATCCTATGGTTGACCCATAAGCATATATAGATGCATAGCCCGATCCAACACCAGTAGCTTCGAGAGTATCCCTTCCATACCCATATCCATACCCATAGCTAGCAGCCCTTTCTATAGATCCTACAGTAGCAGGACCAGGTCCAGGTGGTTAAGAAGCATACGTTGATCCTGTTGACCGTAAAGATCCAGATCAATACTCAGACCCCGCAGCTTCCCTTCGCTCTGTTCCATACCCATAACCACCAAGAGCATCAAAGCCATAAGCATACCCATAAGCAAGGGTAGGTGTATCATAAGTGGATACAGTTGGTCCAGTCGATGATCCAGATCCAGATGTTTGTGAGTGAGATACAGAGCTAGCAGCATCACTAGCAAAGACAGCAGCTTACCCACCAGCAATGGATTCTGGCCCAGTTGCTTCTGGCGATTAAGCCATTGATTAAGCTCCACCCACCCAGGCAGATTCCCTCCCACCCTAAACTCTAGTTCCGGGTGGGAGGCCCTTTATTCAATTCTCGTTGCAGCGGGAACATGAAATGGCAACACCTAATTGATATGGAACGGGTAAGCGGATTGCGCTTGGACTGCCTGATATGGATGAGAGTGTAACAGAGCGGGTGAACAATCCGAACAATAAAGGTAGGGGCGGCCCTCTATTATTTAAGGCCGGTCTTCAGCCCCTCCAGTTTTTCCATTTTTATAGACTTAGCAACTAACTCTGATGACTCGAAATCTGCATCGACCAAATCCAAGCAAAAGAAATGAGCCCGAAATGACCTCTCACCTTCACTCCGTTCAGATTACGGTCTCCCCGTAATCCTGAACTCCTAAAAGATTACGGTATAACCGTAATCTCCTAAAGATTCCGGTCTCCCCGGGGGTTCACGAACCTTCATCTCCCACCCAACCCAGGGTGGGGGGTTATGTTCCCCCGGGCTCCCCGTAAACTGAACTTTGTTCAGATGTAGGTATAACCTTTAGCATATTAAAGAATTATAATGCCCTACTATCAACTATAGTGCCGGGGTGGGGGTAGCGCTTTCATTATAATGCTGAAGGCGCCTACAGTTTAGAGGATAGAGCCGGATAGGGGCATTATACGCCAGATCGAGGTCTGTATTTTGCACAGCCCTCCCCTTTATTATTGTCGAAAGAAACGGTAGTCAATTCGGCGGCGGTAATCGATTCGATCCCCTTCCTTCTATAGTGGGCCCGGGCGCAATCGGAATCAATTCGGCGGGTGAAACGTCGGATTGTCTAAATTAGGCCCTCTGGTCCCTCTCGTCGGGTTGTCTAAATTCCGGGTAAACGATCTTCGCCATCGCTCGGGTCCCAACTATAGATAGTAGCCTCCCTCACCGGCTGCCTTCGATTCAGGTTCATTGTGAATGGTTCCATCCAAGACGAGACTATAGCAGCTCCATTCTATCTACGAGAATGCTCGGAACCGGTCAATCAATTCCTGAGCCATTACGTGGACTCACCTTGCATATCCCTCGATAGACGACCTTCGGTAGTATCCGGTGTGTCCGCCCCGTTCGTTCCACTATGCACAATTAGGCCCTATCTATAGTAGTGGGCTTGGCCTTAGTAGATGGTAAAGCAAGTTATCATGGCATAGAGTCCAGTCTCCCTTCTAGCTAGTTCTGCAGCAGCCATGGCCGGCACGAGAGGGAAGTCAACTCAACTCGAATCAACTGCTCGATATTTCAAGCTGCTATTCGTCCCAATCGCCCTAAGCCCGCCTACTATTCACTATAATGGGGTGGGGGGGGCCCCCTACCTATATAGTGGAGTAGGGCCACCGGCGGGGCCTGGCGCCCCCCCACCCCCCGCCAATATAGAGGTAGGGGTCCCCGGGGACCTTTCCATAGTGGGGGGGCCTCCCTTGTGTATTCCATTGATGGCAGTAACGTTCACTAAATAAGCATCCCCTATGGCCATAGAATAGTAGGGGCTGGCAGTAACGTTCACTAAATAAGCCGCCCTATGGCTGTTGTCAGTTGCCCTATCTACCCCGCCCTATGGAAGAATAGTAGGGGTCTCACTGAACAAGCCCACGCTGGCCATAGGTACGTAACCGATCGGTAGGGAGAGGACTTCGTCTGGGCATATGGAGGTGACTACGTACGTATAGTCAGGCCTAAAGGCAGGCTTCGACGTGACCGATGAACCGCCCATAGAATTTTCGGGCGACAGACATCTGTAGAAAAGCCCGTACCCATTCTAACCGCGACTGGGGAATGGAACAAAGTCATATTCCCGAAAGGAGATCAATCGACTAGGGAATGGTTGGAAGTTCTATTCCCGCCAGCCATCTATTCCCGCACTCAAGCGGGTTTTCAAAGCACGCACTCGGCCCGCCAGCTACCTACAGCTAATCCATTTTACCTTCCCGCTTCCAAGGCCCTACTTTCTAGACTGCCCTACTTTCTATACTTGCGCTTCCACGTCCAATCAACGGGCCAGGCCAGCCAGAAGGACTGAAGCGCGGCGGGCAATAAATCGTAACGAAAGCGGCGGGCGCCCTAGTGGAGAACAGACGACATTGTGGATGGACTCACAACCGAAGATAGACTCACGGGGATAGACTCACGACCGATCAGCGCCCAGAGCCGCAGGCGCCCGCAGACCGGGCAATCCAAATACAGGCCTATAGTTGCCCCAATACAGGGATCCAGACGAGCGCCGCCCATGGGGGACTGCCACCATTATGAATAGTAGGGCCTCTCTTACACGCTCGAAGAGCAAGCCTTTATTTTCGCTTCTTTCCTCAGCGATCTCCTTTGTAGGCACCTAAAATGGCCTAGGCTTGCGAGCTTCATTTTACCACTTTAAATCTAGCATAATTCGCGACATTTAATTATGTCCTTGGTCCCACATTAGGCTATTGATTAAATAATTCATGATTATTTTAATTAATTCGTAATCCTTTCGTTCTTCATGATTATTAAATAAATAAATTCTATTTATTTATTAAATACGTCATTAATTGTCTAAGTCTCCCTCTAATTAAATAAATTTCTAAATTTGTTTAATTATTGTTATTCATTAATTCTTCTTGATTATTAAATAAATAAGTTTTATTTATTTATTTAATGTCACTAATTGTCATAGTTAAATGAATTAATTAATTTATTTAATTATTAGTCTTATCTCCTAAATTAAATAATTAAATTTAATTATTTAATTGCCAAATTTGATATTCTTCTCATTTTAAATAAATTAAATTATTTAAATTGTCATCTCAATCTTAACTGTCAGTTCATTTTAGTAAATAATTAGAAAATCGATT
>VDFB02073620.1:0-17347 GCA_007258455.2 Sequoia sempervirens
GCTGCAAGGTAGCCACCACAGGGGTTGCGTCCTCTGTGTGAGGAGCAGCCTCACAGGGGCGCGTCCCTGTTGGGGCTGCGTGGCAGCCAAAGGCCACGGGCCTTTCTTTGTATTTTTTTTAATATAAATTAAATTTATTAAAAAGTTTTAGTTTATGTGTAATTTCATTTTTTAATATATATTTATTATAATATTTATATATATATATATATTAATTTTAAATATATATTTATATATTATATTTATTAATTTTAAATTATGTATATGGATATTAATATATATTTAATGAATATATATTTAATATGGATTTTTAAATATATAATATATATAATGTGTACATATATATTATATTTAATGTTTTCTCGTCTTCGCATTAAGTAGTAAAAAAAAATGGAATTTTAAATTGGAAGTTTTTAAATAGAAATATTTAAAGAATAAATTGTATTTAAGATATGTTTTTTTTTAAGTATAATTTATTTAAGGAGTTGATTTTATCGTCAAAGATGAAATAAATTGAGTTCTTTTATTTAATCGAATTTATTCAAATTTGGTTTTAATCGGGAAGTCTTGGAATTTTAAATAATATTTTGGAGGCGTGCTTTTAAATGATATTTGAATATCTAAAAATAGGAATTAATTGGAAATGATTATCGCATTGGTATAGAGGAAATGTAATTGGCGAATGATCAAATGTTTTTTAATTAAAATATGATTTTGATTTTGATTAAATTATTTATCTTATGTTGAAATATAGATTAAGTGACTTGACTAAGTGTTTATTTATTAAAATATCCCGATTATGAAGATAATTGTTAAATGGAGAGTTAATGATTGACTTATTACAATCAAATGACCTTATTTATTAAAATGTTTGAATATGGAATTTAATTGTGAAACTAAGAGATAATGAAAGATTTATTTTAATCAGATGGTTTTAATCATTAAATTTTGATTATGGAACATAATTGAGGAGCTTAGAGTTAATGTATGATTTATTTTAATCAGACATTTTTATTTATCAACCTTGTTTTATTTATAATTTCCGATTTGATATTACGTATAATTGGAGACAAATGGAATTAACAGACAGATTTAAAATATAGAATAGCTTCTAAGATGATTTTACAATGAAATAGAGAAAGCATTTGTTCTAAATGTATTATTAGAAATCTGAACTTTATTAACCAAATGGTTTATTTAAAAAAATAGATTTTATATAATCAATTGTTTCTATTTAAAGGTTATTTATAATAAGATATGTGATTGGGGAAATGAAATATAATTATTGGTTTAAACTCCTAAGTTGTCAACGGCTTTGAGAGCTACTATGCAATTTGTGCTAATAACGCTAATTATATATTTACTTACAAAGCGACAAAAAAAATAAATAATTAATATTATTTTATAGTCCATGATACCCGGCAATCTGTTTTTGGGTCTACAGACAGCCTACAGCAATATGGGACTCCTCGTACTCCCAATATTGAGGGAGGCACCTAACTTGTGCTCCACAATACGAGGTGTACATACCTTACCCCCTGCAGGATTTGAACTTGTGACCTCTCTTTCAAGAGTACAAGTTCTCTTCAGATTTGAAAGTGATTGATTTATTATTTATTCCAAATGTTTAATAAATCAAGTGGGTTCATTTATAGTATATGATCGTGAAACTAGAGAAATGATTGATTATTTTAGTCAAATAACTTTATTTATTAAAACGGCTTGATTAGGAAATCTAATTGTGAATTTAGAGTAAATGATCTGTTCTTTGAATATTTCTATGTTGTGAAAAGAAATAAGTTTATTGATTGGATGATTGCAAGTGATGGAAACTGTGTTTGATTGGATTTAGGAAATCCGAACATTAGCTTACTTAAGTGTTTGAAATGTTTTTAGTGTTTAATTGTTCGTCTTCGATGTTGGTGGGATAGAGAGAATGTCTTGAAAGCCTTCCAGATAGGGGTTCATTATTGGTATGGGTGGTTGTACATGAGTCAACCTTTGACATGTACTTTGGTTTCCGTGTTTTGAGAAAAGTTTGTTTGTCAAAATTACATCTTTAGACATTTAAAGAACGTGTGATTATATGATTGTTGACTTTAAGTCATTTCTTGTTGATCATGTACTTGTGTTTCTTGATGATGTTGTTGCTCCTTGTGATTTGTAGTGCCCCCTCGCTTTCTTTGCTCCTTCCAACATAACCTGCAGTATGTGCTCAGAATTATGATGTCATGTTGGTTTCTTGGTTGCCTTGTTTGATTAGCCTTGAGTTAGGTGATAAGTTAGTATTTTGATTAACTTGTCTAAGCAAGGTAATCAAGTTAGAATACCTTTTTAGGTAACTATAATAAAAGTTAGAATTAAAATAATAATACAATACAAAGTATATGTTTATTAATAAATAATTAAATTAAATTATTTTATTAAAAAATTGCCTAATATGGTAGTCTATAAGGTATTACTATGAAAAGATAATTAATTTAATAAAGATAATTAGTGCCTAATGAGTGAGTTTAATTAAGAAATTTAAAAGTGAGAAAATATTAAAGTAATTAAATTAAGTTGCTTGCTAAGTAATTCAACAAATTTAGAATTTTAAAATAATAATAGTTACGTAAATCAATTCAATAAAATTGAAAATAAATGGATATTTATACTTAAAAATAAATAAAATAAAAATGAATTGTTAAAAAGTATTGTTTAGAATGTATTTAATAGAAATAATGGAAAATTTGATTATCTCAATTCATTAAATGGAAAATGATGATTTTAGATAAAACATCGTGATAAGATTTTGCTAACTATAACATAAAAGTAGAAAGAGAAAGCTTTCTAAATTTTAAATAAATAAGAAAATGCATGATTCCAATTGACGAAAAGTGCATTAAAAATATGGAAAACTCAAAAGCAGCTCCATGCACACCGTGGAAATCGAATAAGAAACTCTTCATATTTTGAGACTTCCTTGAATTGTTCTTTTAATTGATTTTTGTTTTAAAAACAAAAACAAAAAAGAAAAAGAAAAAAAGAAAGAGGGAATTGGGGGTTTTGGGAAGGGGGTCGAAGGTTTAGAGATCAGGGAGGGGAATGGACCCTCTAGGATATGGCCGGAGGAGGCTGACGGGTGATGGATAGTTGTAGGAGAATGGTGGTGCCTATGCTGACTGACATTATATTCAAGACATTGGTTTAAAACTAGGTTCTCTCTTTCCTATTGAAATCATTATTTAGTTGATTTATTTAGAATTACAAAGAGATGAAGAGAATATACATGTTCAAAACCAACTCAGGTTTTCTAAATTTATGCCCATGATTATTTTAAATTGAAATCATTTTATACGCATGGCTTTACAATAGTGGTATAGTGGAGGAATATTAGTGAGCCTATTAAGGTTATGGTTTTAGCTTGTTGTCTCGCTAGGGTTTTCCTCTCAGCCAGCTTGCAATCCTTATAGGTTGATGTTTGTAACACTTCCTTTGTATGGTTCATCATAATCTTCTTCCTCTATCCATGGTACTTCGATGGATGTCTATAACCTAATCCAAGGTGCTTACTTCCACATAAGCAGGCAAGATGCTGGTAACGGTTCCGATATTTGCACCTACTGAATGCTCTTTCTTGAAAGTTTCCTAGGCACACCAACTATTCGCATGCCTTGTCCATACTATCACTTTCGCATCCTTGCCAACTAGTGTGGTTGGAACTATATATATATCTCACAAAATTCCTCTGTCTTTCACCAATATCCTTACTATCTAACCTCACTTCTTCTGCCGCTTCTACACAGACTTTATTTGGATGAACATAACTCACTCCCTTCTGTTGATCTAAAATAAATGCATATTGTTGGAGATACTTAGTGTGTATTTGTATGCCTATAGTTTGGGGTGTACCCAAGATAGCCAGCGCTGGTAGGGGAGTCAACCATGTGCACATAATGATTTGTTATTCATGTGAGGAAATAGGTTACTAATGCATGAAGTAATCACAGTCCTCACCCACCTGCATGGCGACATCCAACTTGAACACAAGCAAAGCTTACAACATAGGATATGATCTAGAGTGCCCCATTAATTCAAAGATTTTGAGCACTGCCTTGCAAAAATCTGTAGAGGTTTATATAGCCTCCTCAATTTCATCGTCAACCTATCATAGCAATGCACTTGAACATGGTAGGGTGTATAGATTCAAATAAACTCGATGATCCATTGTCAACCTGTCTCAACCGTGCACTTTTGAAACATAATAGGAAGTTTAAAGGTTTAAATAATCTCTCTGATTTTCATTGGTAGCCCTGGTCACAAACACGCGACTTGAACATAATAGGAAAGTTTAAAGGTTTAAAGAGTCTTTCTGATTTCATTGGCAACCTGTCACAGCTGCACACTTGAACATAATAGGAAGTTTAAAGATTTAAACAACCTGCTTGATTCTTCTGACAATCTATCGCAATTGTAGGACTTGAAAATAAATATTGTCAATGTACTAACATAATAGAGAGCTTACCTTTCATTGTGGTGAAGTGTATCTCCCAAACTTTAAATTTGAGCGAGTCTCTAGAAACTTGCCATCAGACAACAATGCGTCAAGTTCAAAAAAAATAAATTATACGTTATTTCTCCTTCTCATAAGTCACGTATTTGCACCTCACCTTTCTCCTACCCCTTAGCCTTGTGGATTACATTTGGGATTTGATATTAATGCAAGTAGATGGCGATCATTCCTAAGTCTAATATCGACTTTCTAATATACTTGGAAACTTGTCACAGTTACAACATTAGAGTTGAAACATTGTTTTTCTAGCCGCAAAATTCCTATAAAATGCATACTTTTATGTGTACCTTAGTTTTAGAAAAGAATAAAAGATTTGTTAAAACATAGAGTTAGTAAATGATCAGAATGAATAGAGAAAATAATAACTTTTGCAACATGTTTTTTAGATGAAATAATTGATGCTAAACAAGTTATGGGATAATGTGTCTTCGTTAAGTTAATGATAGGAAGTTAATTAGTATACTTTGAGTCTTAAAAGTAGTTATAGTTTATGGTTGAAATATTTAATAGAACAGATTGTGAAGGATTATACATTTAATTGTTCAGTGTTGATAATTTGTGAACATATATGCTTGAAGTACTGGTATCATGGGTATGTTATTAATTTTATAGATATTTTGTCTTCCAAATGAATTATGTGGCCAGGATAGAGAGTGATGTGAAAAGTGAAAATATTGTCTCTTTCTTAATGATTGCGTGGATTGATTTTCGTATCAAGTCATGCTCGATTTATTGTTATTGTTCTCATGATTGTTAACCTTGTGGAAGGATGTTTAATTGCCAATTGGTAAGGGTATCTTGTAAGGAGAATATGGAGGTTTCCTTTAGATGCCCTATTGGCTGATTTGTTTTCTTGTATTGATTGATAATGTCAGCTCTATTTAAGTTTGAAGATTTCATTTTGATGTCACTCTTATTTTATTCACTCGTCTTTTTGCGATTTTCATCATCTCTAAGATTCTATGTTATGAATCGTGCTCTAGTGTTATTTTGAAATGAAGGAAATTATGGGATAACTCTCTTATTGTCATGCTCTTGAGAATGTTGGGAAACTTTATGTTGTTGAGATTGTGATTGTTTTGTTGTTGAGTAGGTTGTTTTCTTTTAATGGAGGATGTGCATAGATAATTGTTGTTGCCATGTTACTGATTTTATGAAGGTGATTTACGTGCCATTGTAAGGGGTTCTTGCGAGGAGAAAATTGAGGTCTCCCGTGGAATGCCTAGTTGGTAGCTTTTGGATGTTGAGTGATTATTATTGAATTAAAGGTTGTTTTTCTTTTGTGAATCTCTTTTTGAAGTGACACCATTGTTGAATTGTGGATGGGGTTTGATGAAACTTTCTTTGTGTGGCTTTTCTAAGTTAATCTCAGACTTGAGGGAAATATTATTCTTGTGTTGAAATTATTGGGAAAAGCTCTTGTTGCTTCATTTTACCCTCGTTTGTGGGTTGTCATTCTTTTTGGTTTCCGTGAGGCTTGAGATGATTGATAGTTGATGTTCTCTCTTTATGTGCCCTTGATGTAGCAAGTGTTTTGGTATCATGATTTTGAAAGGGTTGTATGAGAATTGTTGAGAATCTATTTATGTGTTTATAGCGAGATGGGTAATGCTCTGTAATGTTTCGGTTGTGATCTAATGTTCTTGTTATGTTGCACAACCCTGATTTTGGTGCCATGTTTGTTGGGTGTCTAGAGAGTGGCTCTTCGTGGGGCTGGTGCCTCGAAAAGAGGAAGTGCACAAGAGAACCCACGTAAAAGTAGTTAAACAAGTGATAACCTAAAAATAGAATTTAGGGGATGGGTAGTAAAACACATAGGATAATAAATATTGGATACCTCATCTATGCATTATGGCTATCATAGACTAATGATAGACTGAGAAGGCCATGGTCAGAAAAGTCATAATCTCATCTTCATGAGAGATCATCGGCTCTGCATGAGCTACCCTCTTATGGTGCCTTCAAGGCCAAGTAGGAGGGAAGGTCGAGATCCATAGATAAGGCCGACTGCTGAGGAAGGGTCACAGATCCCATGAGAGTTGGCGCGATGACACTTCCACTAGACAATCAGAGCCTTGTTCTTTTGTTGCCTCTAGAAATGTCTTTTGGATGTTATAATGGTTCTTCTAGTTTTGTACTCTTATGGTTGATTCAGATTCTTGTGAAAATGATTTATGAATGTTCTTTGGTCTTGCTTAATTGTTATTGCTTGGGTTAAATGTGATGAGTTTTCATAGCTTTATTTTATTTTGTTGACTCATGAATGTTGTTGATTGTGTCATTGTAATCCTTGAGTTTTATGATACCTTTGTATGACGTTGAGTCTTGTGATTCCCTGTTGGATGTTCTTGGTTGAGGTCTCTTTCTTGTCATCTCCTTAGCACGGGGGGTGGGTCTTCAGACCCACGTGGTCGGGTGGAACGTGCTAAGCACCCCATTGGGTCCCCAGTCAAGGATCGAGTGGTGCAGATTGGTGCTAGTTGCGGCGACTCTAGAGTTGTATCCTTCTTGGAGCCAATTATGACACTATGTATTCATCTTTCAGTTGTATCATGTTATCTTATTGTATGGTTTCCGTTCTTATTTGGAAGCACTTTTGTATCTTGTACCTCTTGAACATTGTACTATAATGTAACGTTAAACCTTGTGTGAATATTGGCCATGGTAGTTGTTATCCAATGTGTTGAGTTAATCATGTATATGTTGTAGTTATGTACACAAATGGTTTCTTATCAATGATATATCATGTATGTATGTTATACTACACACGTTTACTTTGGTATGGATTATATTTTTGGCTTTTATTCTTTATTGTCGTTGTGTGGATCTAAGTCTCGTAATGACTCCTTGTGTACCCCAAGGGATGTATGTGTTAATAAATCTACTTAAATGAAATTCATGTTATGACTTAATGTGTATTACATGTATGTTGTTATGTTAATCCCCTTTAAAAAACAAAATTATGCGCACTATTGTTTAATTGTCCCTAACCGCGACCTACTGTGGCATTACAACATGGTATCAGAGCCTAGGTTCATACATTGGCACTATAAGCTCACCTGCGTAACCTTGGCGCCAGACCCCTGAGTCTTGGTTTGCCCTTTCTGGTCATTACAGGAACCGAAGCTCTTCAAGGCCGGGTGTCAGGTAGATGGTGCAAGAAACTGATGGAAAGGATAGGACCCTCGGTGTAGTGCGCAATGCACCGATATCCTTCGTGTCAGGGAAGCACCATGGACCCTTGTGTTGTTATATGATGTGGTTTCCAATGTTATGAGTCATGTGTAAGAATGTGTCGAGTGTTCATGGAATTGGCAATTGTATGCCTTTGGAGTGAGGGATTATGTTTTTGAATCTGTGAAGGTGTAAAATTTTCCAATTTTTTATTGAAATTGTTGTGAGATTTGGTGTTGAATAATGGTTATAGGGCAGTTTTTTGTGTGAAATGAAGAGTTTTAACAAAAGCGTGCATTTGAGTGGATTATTATGCTTTAATTTTTATGAAAGTGCATCATTTAAAGGTAAAGGATTAGCTTGAAATTATGATACTAATGTGTTATGTCCCATAGTAGTTAATGATTTTCAGGTGGTTGGCTTCAAGAACACAGTGCTAAAGGTAAGAAAATGGGGATTTATAGAGATAGACACTTATAATGATAAGTAATAATCCATTTTTGATAAAATATATGAAATATAATTATGGTTAGGGCCATTATGTGAATGTTCTTCTAATTGATATGTAGCAAATTGTTTATGAATTACTTGAATAGTTGAAAATATTGTGTAGGATAGAGAGAGGGACAATGTAGTATCACTTGCTCGTGAGTGCCCTACTACATTGTGAATTCCTCTCATGGTGTATTTAGAATATATATGTATTTTGCATGATGTTTGTTTGCATGCAGGATTACAAGAACTAAGTCTCGATTCCACCTGCATTGCTAGGACAAGGCGAGCATCCTAAACACCTAATGGGTCTGATGTGGAAAATAGGAGTTGACAATAAGTTTCCCCAACCTAGTTCATCATCCATCCTTGTGTTTGGAAAATTAGTTTGGTTGCAACTCTGTCACCACTTTCGTTTTGGTATCATTTCTTTAATTTTGGTTTGTTTACTATTCGTTGCTTCTTGATGATGTCTAATTGATGATTTAATTTATGGTGATTGATGATATTTTTGGTGTGACCATGTTTATGCTTGAGCTTGACTTCCAGGAGTAAGTTGAAGCCTAGGGGGGAGGATGTAGTGCCCCTCTGCTTCTGATCCTTCATCATATTCGAGTATGTGTGTCTAAATGAATTATGATGTCATGTTGGTTTCTTGGTTGCCTTGTTTGATTAGCCTTGAGTTAGGTGATAAGTTAGTATTTTGATTAACTTGTCTAAGCAAGGTAATCAGGTTAGAATACCTTTTTACATAACTATAATAAAAGTTAGAATTAAAATAATAATACAATACAAAGTATATGTTTATTAGTAAATAATTAAATTAAATTATTTTATTAAAAATTTGCCTAATATGGTAGTCTATAAGGTATTACTATGAAAAGATAATTAATTTAATAAAGATAATTAGTGCCTAATGAGTGAGTTTAATTAAGAAATTTAAAAGTGAGAAAATATTAAAGTAATTAAATTAAGTTGCTTGCTAAGTAATTCAACAAATTTAGAATTTTAAAATAATAATAGTTACGTAAATCAATTCAATAAAATTGAAAGTAAATGGATATTTATAATTAAAAATAAATAAAATAAAAATGAATTTTTAAAAAGTATTGTTTAGAATGTATTTAATAGAAATAATGGAGAATTTGATTATATCAATTCATTAAATGGGAAAATGATGATTTTAAATAAAGCATTGTGATAAGATTTTGCTAACTATAATATAAAAGCGGAAAGAGAAAGCTTTCTAAATTTTAAATAAATAAGAAATGCATGATCTTAATTGATTTGTAAAAAGCGGGGAAAAGATGGAAAAACCTAAAGGCGTGCCCATGCACATCGTGAAACTGGAATAAGAAACTTCTTGTTTTTGAGACTTCTTGAATTGTTCTTTTTAATTGATTTTTGGTTTTAATAGGAGGGACAAAAAAAGAAAAAAGGGGGAGGGAATTGAGTTTTGAGGAAGGGAGTCGAAGGTTGAGAGAGCAGGGAGGGGAATGGACCCTCTTTGATATGGCCGGAGGAGGCAGAGGGTGATGGATAATTGCAGGAGAATGGTGGTGCCTATGTTGACCGACATTATATTCAAGACGTTGGTTGAACACCAGGTTCTCTCTTTCCTATTAAAATCATTATTTAGTTGATTTATTTAGAATTACAAAGAGATGAAGAGAATATACATGTTCAAACCCAACTCAGGTTTTCTGAATTTATGCCCATGATTATTTTAAATTGAAATCGTTTTATATGCGTGGCTTTACAACAGTAGTATAGTGGAGGAATGTTAGTGAGCCTTTTTAAGGTTATGGTTTTATCTTGTTGTCTCGCTAGGGTTAGGGTTTTTATCTCAGCCAGCTTGCAATCCTTATAGGTTGATGTTTTGTAACGCTTCCTTTGTATGGTTCATCATAATCTTCTTCCTCTATCCGTGGTACTTCGATGGATGTCTATAACCCGATCCAAGGTGCTTACTTCTTCATAAGCAGGCAAGATGCTGGTAACGGTTCCGGTCTTTGCACCTACTGAATGCACTTTCTTGAAAGTTTCCTAGGCACACCAACTATTCGCATGCTTTGTCCATACTATCACTTTCGCATCCTTGCCAACTAGCATGGTTGGAACTATATATATTTATCTCACAAAATTCCTCTATCTTTCACCAATCTCCTTACTATCTAACCTCACTCCTTCTGCCGCTTCTACTCAGACTTTATATGGATGAACATAACTCACTGCCTTCTGTTGATCTAAAATAAATGCATATTGTTGGAGATACTTAGCCTGTATTTGTATGCCTATAGTTGGGGTGTACCCAGGATAGCCAGCGCTGGTAGGGGAGTCAACCATGCGCGCATAATGATCCGCTATTCATGTGATGAAATAAGGTCACTGATGCGTGAAGTAATCACAGTCCTCACCCCACCTGCATGGCATCACAAGCAAAGCTTACAACGTAGGATTTGATCTAGAGTGCCCCATTAATTCAAAGATTTTGATCGCTGCCTTGCAAAAATCTGTAGAGGTGTATATAGCCTCCTCGTTTTCTTCGTCAACCTGTCACAGCAACGCACTTGAACATGGTAGGGTGTATAGATTCAAATAAACACTCTAATTTCATTGTCCACCGGTCACAGCCGCACACTTGAACATAATAGAAAGTTTAAGGGTTTAAATAATTACTCTGATTTCATTATCAACCTGTCTCAGCCGCGCACTTGAACATAACAGGAAGTTTAAAGGTTTAAATAGTCTTTCTGATTTCATTGGCAGCCTGTCATAGCCGCGCACTCGAACATAATAGGAAGTTTAAAGATTTAAACAACCTGCTTGATTCTTCTGACAATCTATTGCAGTTGTAGCACTTGAAAATAAATATTGTCAATGTACTAACATAATAGAGAGCTTACCTCTGATCGTGGTGAAGTTTATCTCCCAAACTTTAAATTTGAGCGCGTCTCTGGAAACTCGCCATCAAACAGCAATGCGTCAGGTTCAAAAAAAAAAAAAGTTATACATTATTTCTCCTTCTCATAAGTCACGTATTTGCACCTCACCTTTCTCCTACCCCTCAGCCTTGTGGGTTGCATTTGGGATTTGATATTAATGCAAGTAGATGGCGATAATTCCTTAGTCCAATATCCACTTTCTAATATACTTGGCAACCTGTCACAGTTACAACATTTAGAGTTGAAACATTGTATTTCTAGCCGCTAAATGCCTATAAAATGCATACTTTTATGTGTACCTTAGTTTTAGAAAAGAATAAAAGATTTGTTAAAACATAGAGTTAGTAAATGATCAAAATGAATAGAGAAAATAATAACTTTTGCAACATGTTTTTTTAGATGAACTAATTGATGCTAAACAAGTTATGGGATAATGTGTCTTCGTTAAGTTAATGATAGGAAGTTAATCAGTATACTTTGAGTCTTAAAAGTAGTTATAGTTTATGGTTGAAATATTGAATAGAACAGATTGTGAAAGATTATGTGTTTAATTGTTCAGTGTTGATAATTTGTGAACATATATGCTTGAAATACTGGTATCATGGGTATGTTATTAATTTTATAGATATTTTGTCTTCCAAATGAATTATGTGGCCAAGATAGAGAGTGTTGTGAAATGTGAAAATATTGTCTCTTTCTTAATGATTGCGTGGATTGATTTTCGTATCAAGTTGTGCTCAATTTATTGCTATTGTTCTCATGATTGTTAACCTTGTGGAAGGATGTCTATTTGCCAATTGGTAAGGGTATCTTGTAAGGAGAATATGGAGGTTTCCTTTAGATGCCCTATTGGCTGATTTGTTTTCTTGTATTGATTGATAATGTCAGCTCTATTTAAGTTTGAAGATTTCATTTTGATGTCACTCTTATTTTATTCACTCGTCTTTTTGCGATTTTCATCATCTCTAAGATTCTATGTTATGAATCGTGCTCTAGTGTTATTTTGAAATGAAGGAAATTATGGGATAACTCTCTTATTGTCATGCTCTTGAGAATGTTGGGAAACTTTATGTTGTTGAGATTGTGATTGTTTTGTTGTTGAGTAGGTTGTTTTCTTTTAATGGAGGATGTGCATAGATAATTGTTGTTGCCATGTTACTGATTTTATGAAGGTGATTTACGTGCCATTGTAAGGGGTTCTTGCGAGGAGAAAATTGAGGTCTCCCGTGGAATGCCTAGTTGGTAGCTTTTGGATGTTGAGTGATTATTATTGAATTAAAGGTTGTTTTTCTTTTGTGGATCTCTTTTTTTTGAAGTGACACCATTGTTGAATTGTGGATGGGGTTTGATGAAACTTTCTTTGTGTGGCTTTTCTAAGTTGATCTCAGACTTGAGGGAAATATTATTCTTGTGTCGAAATTATTGGGAAAAGCTCTTGTTGCTTCATTTTACCCTTGTTTGTGGATTGTCATTCTTTTGGCTTCTAGAGGCTTGAGATTATGGTCAGTTGATATTCTCTCTTTATGTGCCCTTGATGTGGCAAGTGTTTTGATATCATGATTTTAAAAGGGTTGTACATGAATTGTTGAGACTTTGATTATGTGTTTATAGCGAGATGGGTAATGCCTCGCGTGGTTTGGTCTTGAGATTATTTGCTTTATCTGTTACGGTACAACCCTTGCCTGGTATGGTTTATGTTAGGGGTCTTAGGGAGAGTGGCTCTTTGTGGGGGCCGACGCCTCGAGTAAGAGGAAGTGCATAGGAGAACCCACGTAAGAGTAGTTAAACAAGTGATAACCTAAAAATAGAATTTAGGGGGATGGGTAGTAAAACACTCAAGATAATGAATATTGGATACCTCGTATATGCATTAGGGCTATCATAGAGTAATGATAGACTGAGAAGGCCGTGGTCGGCAAAGTCGTAATCTCGTCTTCATGAGAGGTTATCGGCTCCGCATGAGCTACCCTATGGTGCCGGCGCCTCAAGTAGGAGGAAGAGCCAGGAGATCCATAGATGGGTGTCGGCGTCTCAAGTTGGAGGAAGGGTCAGGAGATCCCATGAGAGCTATGCGATGACACTCTCCACTAGACACCTGTATGCCTTGTTCTTTGTTGCCTCTGGAAATGTCTTTTGGATGTTATAACGGTTCTTCTAGTTTTGTACTCTTATGGTTGATTCAGATTCTTGTGAAAATGATTTATGAATGTTCTTTGGTGACTTGCTTAATTGTTATTGCTTGGGTTAAATGTGATGAGTTTTCATAGCTTTATTTTATTTTGTTGAATCATGAATGTTGTTGATTATGTCATTGTAATCCTTGAGTTTTATGATACCTTTGTATGACGTTGAGTCTTGTGGTTCCCTGTTGGATGTTCTTGGTTGAGGTCTCTTTCTTGTCAGCTCCTTAGCATGGGGGGTGGGTCTTTGGACCCACGTGGTCAGGTGGAACGTGCTAAGCACCCCATTGGGTCCCCATTCGAGGATCGAGAGGTGCAGATTGGTGCTAGTTGCAATGACTCCAGAGTTGTATCTGTCTTGGAGCCAGTTATGATACTGTGTATTCATCTTTCAGTTGTATCATGTTATCTTATTGTATGGTTTCCGTTCTTATTTGGAAACACATTTCTATCATTGTACCTCTTGAACATTGTATTGTAATGTAACGTTAAACCTTGTGTGAATATTGGCCATGGTAGTTGTTATTCAATGTGTTGAGTTAATCATGTATACGTTGTATTTATGTACACAAATGGTTTCTTATCATTGATATATTATGTATGTGTTACATTTAATAATGTTTACTTTGTTATGGATTATATTCTTGGCTTTTATTCTTTATTGTCGTGTGTGGATCTAAGTCACGTAATGACTCCTTGTGTACCCCAAGGGATGTATGTGTTAGTGAATCTACTTAAATGAAATTTATGTCATGACTTAATGTGTTTTACATGTATGTTATGTTAACTTTAAAATAAAAATAAAATTATCATTATTGTTTAATGGTCCTTTAGGGTTTACCACGTAGGGCATTACATGATTGGTTATTGTCTTTCTTGGGTAGTGCATGAGACTTGTATTAGTGGAAACCTAGTCCTTCGTACAGGTTGTGTGACCTTGTGATTAAAGGTTGAGTCATGTTTTCAGTTCGTTATGTGGGTTATCTTTATGTTAGTCAACCTTGTGTTAGCCTTGGGTAGTGCACACTTTGGTTTCAATTTTGGACATCTGTAGTGATGTGGTACCTGTTGAGGTGTATTGATTATGTGTGTTAAGTGTTAGTGCATTGGCTACCCTTGGCATGTGGTTGAGTTATGTGTTGTCGATAGGGGAGTGGCTTTCAAATGAGCGCTGGGCCCAAAGTGGTTCCAGGATAACTCATGTGAAGTTAGTTAATTAAGTGAAATTAAAATAACTTACTAGGGAGAGAGTAGCTTTTGAACTATTAATAAGATAATTTTAGCCTAAACTCATTGGCTCAAGGGCTTGTACAAGACTTGGGAGATGAGTGAGGAAGGCACGGAATGGCAAGATCATTATCTCATCTTTACGAGAGATAATCGATTCCGCTCTGGTATGCATGTGGGAGTTGGTTGAGGTTTCCAGGATATCCCTAGAGGGGGGCCGGGACCTAGGAAGACTAGCCAGGAGATCCCATGCAACCTTTGCGATGACACTCCTCCTATGACAGCAGTCGATATGGTGTTGTACCGTGGATTTTTATTGTACAGTGATTGTACTCGATTTTGTACTCTAGAAGCATTGTAACCATGATGTTAAGTGATGTGGTATATGTTCTTGTTTGCAGATCAGTTTTTGTGTTAGCCTGTGTCTAGTGGTAGATGGTCTTGTCTAGGAAATCCTTGTTACTATCTCCTAGCACAGAGGGAGTGGGGCCTTTGGGTTCCATGTGGTCGGGCGGCATGCATCTTAATCTGTTGGTACTTCTTCTTGTTTGTGTGGTCGTGATTTCTAGTTGGAGAGCTCATTGGATGCAGTTGCTTTTCTGGCTTCGTTCTTTTCAGTTGATCTTTATTTTATTACCCCTCATTTGTTATCGAGGTGGAATTTGTAAATTGTAATCATGATTATTGGATTTACCTCATTCGGGGAATGAGTGTTGTAATCTTATTATTTAAATGTTGTTAATTGGAATCTTGAGGTATTTATTTTCCTTGTTGTAATTTATCTTGTATGGGATGTATGTAATCTTAATTCTGTAAGTGATTAATGTTTTGGTTTCAGTTGATGTTAATTGTTGTTTGGGTTTTTAAGTAATCTTTGTCTCATGGCCTTAGAGGTTGTTGGCAATATGCATTCATCTTACATGTTATTTGTACTTAAACAAAAAATAAAAAAAATTGGTACGTTTAAGTAATGAATTGCAACTTCCTCTAGGGTTGCATGGCGGGGCATTACATAAATGCACTCAATATGAATAGAAAAATGGCGATTAAATCCTTTACTAATGAAAAGGAAGTAGTCATTCCATCAAGATAGCCATGCCTTCCATAATTTGATTCCAACTTAGCTAGGCTAAATCAGTTTCCAAAATGAATCAAAAACCAACTTCCTCATAGGCTTGCTAGAGAAATCTTCTTTTTATTAGTTAGTAGTTTTAGAAGAGTAGACCGAGTCTCCCATACACATGTTGAGTTTCCAAATCAAACAACAATTCAAAACTTCCTTATGCTCTCTCATACGTGGGTTGCCATTTCTCTTTTACCAATTCAAACTTGCATATGGTGTGGTAAAATTACCTACATACTATCGTGTGGAGTCTCATGGCTCATATCGAGTCATTTAAAACTATTATCACTTCTTTATAAGTAGCATTTACTTACACTTTATTTGCTTTGTTTGACATCTCCATTCCTTATATAGCTACCATCGTGTGTGGTATATAATGGTAATATATATATGTTTATCAATTATTATTAGTTCTATGAAGGAACTATAGAGCACGCCTTTTCTTTAACAAATTATTAATAGCTTTTGAGTTTAAAACAAGTAAGGAATTCATATTTATTTTTTATTTGACAAATATTTGCATAGCTCTAAAGTAAATATGCAAAATATTTAACAAAACAAATATTTAAAATTAATTTTCTGAAAGGTAATTGGCTCAAAAGTTTTGAGCGATAAGGGCGATTTTCCCGGCTCCATTATCATAGTTGCGATTTTCCGGCTCCATTATCATAGTTTCCAAAATAGTTCATTTTCTTTTAAGTAAATTTAATTTCACTAGTCTATTTACTTTCCCAACACTAATTCTATATATATATATATATATATTAAGATTACAAAATTGTAAAATGAATTTAACTCAACTATTTTAAACATATAATTTTTTTCACCACAAAGTGTATTTTTCCACCACAAAGTTAAATTTTATCTAATGGAAATATTTATTTGAATTTTTGAACTCTTCAAAAGTTTTTTTCCCTCATTCAACACATTAATTACTTTTTTTTCATCCTAAACATTTATTTACTTGTTATATGTTAAAATATAATTAAAAAATTATTATATAATATATAAAAATAATTTAATAAATTAAAAATATATACTATAGAATACAAAACATCTAGTATATAATTTAATATATTGTTAGTATATTATATTATGAAATTATTTTTAATTGTCATATATTATATTAATATATTAAATTATCAATGTGATATATTAATTTTAACATTATATTATAATATATATTCTATATAGCATATATAACATCTAATATATAATTTAATATATAGATAATAATTTTATAATATTATATGATAATTTTTAATATTATGATATATTATTAGTGAGGTTAAATTTGTAACTAGTGATTAATGTTGCTTATTTCAACCAATCAAAATTTATAATTTTATTTTCATTCATTATATTTTTATTTTTATTTTTAAATTTTATAAATTTCAAAATCATTTATCTCAAATAATATTTTAGTTTTCCAATTTAATTGGCTTCAATGATTATAAGAAATTAAATTAAAAATTCTTAAAAAAAAATTTTCAATTTTTTTTAAAAGTAATGAATAAAAAATATATATTAATAAAAGTTAACTGTCTCTAGGTTTGCACCGCTTTAAATTAAATTAAAAATTCGTAAAAAAAAAAATCAAATTTTTTTAAAAGTAATAAATAAAAAATATATATTAATAGAAGTTAATTGT
>VDFB02073621.1:0-39412 GCA_007258455.2 Sequoia sempervirens
TTGATTTGGAAGTTTGTAAAATTAGAAAGAATGGAAAGATATTTTCACAAGGATTGAGAACTGGAAGCAATCTTTACAACCTTGCTGAAGTAAAAGGTCATTTGAGCTATTTGATAGGACAAGTTGATGAAAGTTGGTTATGGAATAGAAGACTAGGCCATATAAACTTTGATAATTTAGAGAAAACATGTTCAAAAGGTTTGGTTAGACACATGCCTAAAGTGACCAAGCCTGTAAATGTCATATGAAAAAAATTTCAATAGGGAAAGCAAACAAAGGCTAGTTTTCCAACTAAGGAGTATTGAACCACTAAACCTTTACAACTAATTCATACTGATTTGTGTGGACCCACAAGAACAAGGGGAATGAAAGGAAAAAGGTAATTTATGTTGCTAGTTGATGACTACATGAGAATGACATGGGTAGCAGAGATAAGTCACAAGCATTTGAGAGATTTAAAATATTCAAAAAGATGGTTGAAAAGGAGATAGGTAGAAGGATCAAATGCCTAAGGTCAGATAGAGGAGGATAATTCACATTAGGTAAATTTGTTGAATATTGTGAGGCACATGGAATCAAGAGACAATACTTAGTGCCAAGAACCACACAACATAATGGAGTTGTAGAAAGAAAGAATAGAGTTATGTAGGATATGGCCAGAACAATGTTGAAAGAGGCTAGATTAACGTATATGTTTTAGAGAGAAGCAATACATACTATAGTATAAATTTTGAATAGAGTTCAAATCAAAGTACATAGTAATAATAGCCCAAGCTATGAGTTGTGGTATGGTAGACCTGCATTTGTCAAATACTTCAAAGTGTTTGGCAGTAAGTGCTACATCAAAAGAGAAGATGAAAACTTAGGAAAGTTTGAATCAAGAAGTGATGAGGGAATATTTTTAGGATATTCAACCTGAAGCAAAGCATATAAATGCTATAACAAAAGATTGGATAAGATTGTGGAAAACATCAATGTCAAGATTGATGAAAGTATAAAACATATCAAATCTTATCAGAATAATTCTAAAGATGATTCAAATTATGAAGATAATTTGGAAAATGATGAAGAATAATTTGAGGAAATAGATGTTGAGAAAGCCCTTGTAAAGTATGTTCAAAAAGATCATCAAACAGAATAGATAATTGGGAATAAAAATGAAGGTATTCAAACTAGGAGGAGATTTGCAAAGAACAAAGAACAAGTAAATTTTTCTCTCATGTCTCATATTGAACCAAAAAGTTTTACTAAAGCTAGAAAGGATGAGAGCTGGATAGAAGCCATGGAGGAAACAAGTTAGTTTCCTAGATGAGAAAAAAGTAGGAATCAACCACTCTTTCCACTACAGGAGTAGAATATGTAGCAACAACAACATGTTGTACTCAAGCCCTCTAGATAAAGCAAACACTTAAGGACATCAAGGTAGAGTATAAAGAATCTATTCCAATTATTTGTGATTATTCAAGTGATAAAAACATATCAAAGAATCCAATGATGCACTCTAGAGCAAAGAACATATCAATTATCACTTCATAAGAGAGAAGGTTGTAGACAAGGAGGTCAGCATGGAATGTGTTCCTACTAAAGAACAGGTAGCTAACATCTTCACCAAGCCTCTTCCCAAAGAGAAATTTGAATATCTAAGGTAGAAGGGAGTAATTTCTCCCGCATCATATCGCTAGTCACTAGTGACATGGCATGGGTCCAGGGGAAGCCTAATTGTTACTTCATTCATCCTTGGAAATGGAAAGGATAGATCAAGTCAGGTTACAATGGTTTTACAAATTTCTAATGACTTGATGGTTGAGATTCCCACTTTCTCTTTGAATTTCTTATCAAAGGGGGAGCATATTGTTAGGGGAGTCTAACCCTTTTCCATTGATGTCAAAGGGGGAGAAATGTCACAAATGCTCAAAATAGGTGCATGATGAGAAAGATAGAGATGGTGAGCATGGGGAGAAATGAAAATAGGAGAAAAGTGAGTGAATTTCTTAAATAGGTGCATTGATACAGAGCTTTAATGTTACATATTTCAATTGGTATCAAATCAGTTAGTTGATTAGTATGAGCATTTAGTTTTTCCATCAATGACAAAGGGGGAGATTGTTAGCATATTATTGTTATTAATGTCAAAAGGGTATTAGGTATGAGATAGAATTGATCCTATATGAAAGGTGTGTTGGCATTAATGTCAAAATGTTGTCATTAATGTCTAAGGAAAGGTATGGTATGCTAAGGATCTGGTTCTGGAAGATGGAGCGTTGGTTGCAAAAGTTGCTCAAAATGTTGCATTGTTGTCATGCAACTTTGTCATAGTATTGTAGTGAATTCTTCTAGTGTTCAAAATTAAAATCAAAGGCCAGATTTGACATGGGTTTTCTAGAGCTTCTCATAAATGTATGTTATAGGTCTAGAGGATGTAGTATGTGCTCAAAATTGAGTTATTTGTGCTCTCGATCTAAATTAGGGTTTTTTAGTTATACCCTAGGAGTGCAATCATGGAACCTTAATAGATCTTCTAATTTTTCATTTACTTTCTATAGTAGGTAATCAATCACATAAGTTATCACTTATGTCCTTGAAGTCGTGAGGTTGACCAACCCCTCTTCCTAGCGCTTAAAGGTTATACAACTCCAGTGGCTTGGGGAGACAGTGCCTTATCGAAGTAAGTAACAATGGAGTCCCTTAGAAGTAGTGATAAATGACATCATAGTGACAGTGTGTTCTTGCAAAGATAGTTCATTGAGTCTCTTTGAAATTCTGATGACAGCCAATCAATGGTGGAGATTAAATGTAAGGAAATCCAATGGCTATCACTATGGTTCCATGCATCATGGAAATCTCTTTGAAGTTTTCTCAAAGATCAGTGATAAGAGATGAAGTATGTTCAACAGTCATGATCAAGTTGATCCAACGGTGCCTTCTAGCCCATTATGTTTGTGATGGGTCCCAGCTAAGCCTTACGGGGAAGTGAGGAATGGTGGAAATCAAACATGCTTTGATCAGATGGTGCAAATGATGGAGGACAAAGCTTTGGTGGGACCAATGACACATGGTGTCATATAACCCAATCACTTCACATCGCTATTGTGAAGCAAATAAATTGATTGTTTTTAGTGATGAGCAATAAGGGTTGAATGATAGTGGAAGGTTACATCAAAGGCAGACACATGGAATAAGCCTGCCAACCGTAAGAGATTTTGTGGGCACCTTTTCTGTGCTAGCAAGATAGTGGGGGATGACATAGATTGTTTGGTAGTTGATCTGATAGTGGTCATTGATGGAGAAATAAAGGTGATGCATAATAGTGAAGCATGATGCATAATCAATAGTCTAGTTTCAACTATATGCAATCGAACGATGATTGCTATGGATCCCTTCATATCATAGAAATAGATGTGGATGTCTTGTGTGTTGTTGTGATATGCGATGACTATGGAAATGTGATCAATGATGAAGAATTAAATATTGCTTATATAATGGTCATGTTTTAAAGATGTGACAGTGAATGAAGAACATAGGATCATGGCGCAAAGACTGTGTTGGACTCAAGGAACACTGAGAGGGGGGTGAATCAGTTTTCAATAAGATTTTAAACTTCAAATCTGATCATAAACCATTCACAACATCTAAATTGATATAAACATACAAGCACATTAAGGAAATAATCAAAACACCATAAAACCAAGATTTTTACGTGGAAACCCTGTTAGGGGAAAAACCGCAATGGAGATTAATCCATAATTTATATACTCTATTAAAAGTATGAAGAAAAGGGAATACACATGCATTCAAGCACACTACCTAGAGCTCACTACTCAAAATAAGGAAGGCTCACTGCCTTAGAAGGTGTTTGAGATTACAATAAAAATATTGAACTAAGAAGATAGCATCTACAAATTCCTAGTTTCAATTCCGGTGAAGCACATGAATCAAATTTTGAAGCTTCTATTAGATGCTGCACTTCAATCTGTTCTTTCTCCAAATCCTCTTCTGTACCAGCAAAATTCACTTTTTTGATCTTCTGATATTCACACATACATCTTCTATGCTCTATTCACCCACTCACACACCAAAAATGAATTTCCTAAACTCGCATATATATCCGCTAGTAAGAATTCAATTGCTATATGTCGGCTTCAAAAAAAATATAAAATATTCTCCACATGTTGGCTCAGATCATGAACAATTTATGATGTGCACCCAAACAAGTCAGCCAAATAATAGTTGGGACCCAAAACAAAATTCTTAAACATAGAAACATTTAAACAACTACTCCTTAGACATCCATGACATGCCACATTCATTAAGTCGGCCACAATGAGGAAATAAACAGAAAATCATTCTACCAGATCTCCAAGCTCATACACCGATTAATGTAACATCACAAATATTGACAATGAGATAACATATATGCTTAACAACCTATCTCGGTGATCCACAACTCAAAAAGATGATCTAGTGAAGCATACAAGTCGACATATTACCCAAATACCCTGTTCTTCCTACTTTCTATCAATAATACTCTATTCTTTACTTTATTTTCTGATATGAATAAATTCTAATATGTAGACCAAGATAATGACTTCATTTTCCATCAATGACAACACTAGAAGCCATAAACAATCTCCCCAAGCTATATGCCAATAGACTAGATAGATCAATGGTTCATATTTAAAAGTAAAGATCAATAACGGCTAAGTCCATGTAAATAGGGTTTTGCTTGTAAACTAATATAGAGGTGAAATTAAAAATGTTCCACTTGTATCAATGATAATTGTAATAAGATTTGATGCATAGATCGATGACAAAGATGGCTACAAAGGAAAGGATCAAGATCAAATCAAGTGATCAAGAAGATGCATTAAATGCACATCCAATTCTAGGGTTTGATAGAGAGAGAATGAAGGAAAATCCTTTGCACCAGAATTCAATGTTGTGCAGCTCAATGTAGGCATATGGAAGTGTCAAAGATATCCTAGACCCTAACAGAAGTTCTGTAGGTGATGGAGAATCTTGAGGAAATCATCATCAGTTAGAAACTACACAAAACATATGAAGAGAAGATTGTTGGTGTGTGATGTAATTGTGAGTAGAGGAGAGAAGAGTGTGTAGAGTGTAGGAGAGATTCTGAACTCCAAAGGTGGACAAAGAATACACTAAAAGGTAGAGATTTGTAGAAAAGGTATGTAGGTGCATTGAGGTGGACTGGGAATGCACTAAAGAATAAGGGGAAGAACAGATCCGAACCAAAGGGGTGCAAAGCAGAGAAGAGAGTTGTTGTGGAAGCAACAAAACCTTGAGTAGTTGCAAAGTAAGGTTGTAACATTGAATTTTGATCCAAATGAACAAATTGTAATAATCAATTAAGTTGTAAATCTAATAGGTTGGTGCTATCAGATAACTGATTTGGTGCTCAATTTAAGGGATTAGTGTCTCCTTAGGGTTGGTTCCCTTAAAATTTGTAACAGAAGGTTTCCTTGTGAGGTTGGATTAGGAAAGTAGCTCCTAGCAAACATCATCATCAAATAGAAACCATACAGAAATTAATGCTCATGCCAACTGGGATTTAATTTCACTTTCCTTCTCTATCAACATGCCAAATGCTTTTAATTTAAAAAATCAAGAAAACCACGACCTTTTCCCTAACCAGAATTTGGACGCCGAAAGGGTTAAAAACTGGGAAGGCTGACAAAAATTTGGGCCAAAGTGCACACAATAAGGGAAAACCACACAACTAGAGGTTTCCATTATTTTTTCATTTGATTTATGTAGTTTTAATCTTCTTGTGTTGGCTAAGTCTAGAGTATATTGTTGCTACATGTGAGTTCCTAAAGTTATGTTGCATATTTCTATCTTTGATATTGCTATACTTGCATAACTTAGAATGATAGGTTCTATATTAAGTACAATAACAAACCCTTTGTAGAGAATTTCAAAAATAGTCTATGTTGTTGGAAAACAACCAACCAAGAACATACATTCTCCATCACTACGATCAATGGTGGCATCAATGTACCATATGACACTTAAAATACAATTTATCATTCCAAGAGTGTGCCAATAGAATAAACATATAGATCAATGTGTATCAATGTTGTTTGTATCTACTATGGTATACATACATATCTACACATAAAAAAAATACAAAATAACCTCCAACCACCTTCACAAAAACTTCACAATTGATGATCAAACTTGCATCTTCACAGAAGCTCCTCCTAGCATCAACATTAATTGTTGTATGGTTTTTGTGTAGTGGCAATGATTGTAATAACACCTTCCCTTTAAAACCTCAAAAACCATAGCAAAATTCTTCACAATTTTCATTAAGGAATTGTTAGGTGTTCTTTTGTGGCTTTACCTGTTGTCAAAGTTTTGAGCGAGGATGTCGAGCTTCTCTAAAGGTTGAACTTTGATCGCCCTATTCAACACATGTATTAGTACATACATACATACATATCTATATGTATAAGTTTATATTCATCTACATATGTATATTGTCTACATCTAATGCCACATACATACATTTCTACACGTACATTTTTAGTGTGTATATTTCCAAGCAGCAGATTCCTGCATATGCATCCAATGCATGATGTCACTTGCAGGGCTTGGCTATTATTTCTTTGATCCTCAAAAAGGAATTTTTAGAATGATAGGCTCTATATTAGGTGTAATAAGAAAAATTGGTTTCACCATTGATCATAGTGGTGCATAATGTATGTTCTTGCTTGGGGGTTTGGTGAGAGCCCATGAGGCTCCATGACCCACTATGGTAGGGTGGAGAGCAAGCCTTCTTTTGGTGTGTTTCATATTATTTTCCCTATGTGCAGCTATGTATGTTTGTGAGATTAGATTCACATAACATTCGTATGTATGGTAGGTTGTATAGTAAGTGTAATATTAAACATTTATCTATGTATTTATTACAATGGTAGATAGTATGCCTATTTTCTACATGTAATTCCACATACATACATTCCCACACATTCTTTTTGTGTGTATATATATCTGCATAATAGATTCCTACAAATGTATCCAAGGCATGCAATGCCTACATATGTACTTGTAAAACAAAATCTACACTGATATAAAGGTATTTGAAGTTAGATGCACCTTTTTAGTTATTATTTCTTTCAGCGTCAAAAAAGAGTTGTTATAATGATAGGATGTATATGAAGTATAATAAGAAACATCGATTTCACCATTGATCAAAGTGGTGGACAATGCATTTTTTTGCTTGGTGGTTTGGTGAGAGCCCATGAGGCTCCATGACCCAATATAGTAGCATGGAGAGCAGGCCTTCTTTTGTTGTGTTTCATTTTATATTTCCCATCTGCTCTTTAGCTGTAATGTTTCTCTTTAAGTTGGTGTTTGCAAGAACTTTATTGTCTTCGTCATATTATGGTTCTAGAATCTTAAAATGTGTTCATGTTCCAATCCTACATCAATTATGAAAAAAAAATCCATTAAAATGCCAAAGAACCCAAATCTATTATGTGTAGCATAAAGACTACATCTGTGAAAATTCTCGTCCCAAATATGTGCAACAAACACCCACACCAGCTAATCCTTCCTTGGCTAATTTTTAGAATGATAGCATGTATATTAATGGTATGTGCAGGCTCATGATGGGCCAAAAAGTGGCGATATGATGGGTATGTGTAGGGTATGTGGTTGACGACTTTTTTTAACCCAAAATTGATAAAATGAAAAGGGTTTTTAAAGGAGATTCTTATCTTTCCACCTATATAAATTATGCTTTACTTTGAATTTAATAAATTATTATTATTCATTTTCTATTTGAATTAAAACTAAAGTCCTGATTGACAAGCTGATTGAAAAAAATCTATAGCTTTCAAACGGTGTCACATTTTTTGAATCTGAAACATGTGTCAAATTCTATGCTTTGCATACTATAGGATTAAAAAGAAAAAATGAATTTCATGAAGTTTTGACCAAGTTAAGGTGGTTAGACATACAAATTTTTATATTTTTTTAAAATTGTAATAAAAAATTCATATTTAATTATTTACTTGGAAATAAATTACAAAACAATATGCATCACATCGGGACATGAGTCCTCTACTCATATCTAAAATATTATCATTTTATTGTGGTTAGGGTGATTAGACAGACACGTACTTCTTATTTTTCCCCTGAAATTTAAGTACTACTGCATTGAAATTTCAAATTTTCACCAAATAGATTTTATTTTTAAATAAACCTAGTAGTTTAGAGATTGCATTCAATTTGCTATAGATTATATTCTTACATATTTTTAAAATAATATAGATAACTTATTCAAATTTTAATGTCAAGTTTTCTAACTTTGATTTTTCTAAATTTTTTGCCACTTAACCTGGGCCTATTTTTTCCATGATGATCCTGCACATACCCTTAAGTGTAATATAAAACATTGATCTCACCATTGATCGCAATGGTGGATAATGTATATTTTTGCTCGGGGATTTGGTGAGAGCCTATGAGACTCCATGACCCAATATGGCAGGGTGGAGAGAAGGCCTTCTTTTTTCTTGTTTCATTTTATTTTCCCTATGTGCAGATATATGTAGTTGCAAAGAAAAATCTATACCAATATATATGTAGCTTTTTACTTTTAATTGAACACTAGCTGGCAGGGCATGGTGCTTCAACATTAATTGATGTATGATTTACATATAGTAGCAATGGTTTGGTGATGGTTGTAATCACACTTGCCATTTAAAACTTGAAAAAACATGGTCAAGCAATAAAATAGTTTGCACAAATTTTGATAAGCCATTATTGGGTGTCGTTCTCTGGCTTTAGCTATTATAAGAGCTCTAAGCCACCATAGTCACTTTCATATTGTTTTCCCTATGTGCATATATGTATGTATGTTATGTTAGATGCATAAAACATTCATATATACCACATTCACTTTCATATTATTTTCATTGTGTGTAGATATGTATGTGATATTAGATGCAGACAACATTCATATACACTCCTTCATATATTTATTCTTTTGGGATTACCAATTTAAACCACTTTTCTGATTGAGAGTTGCTTATGTATATTTTCTGCATCTAATTCCACATACATACATTTCTACACATACTTTTTGTGTGTATATATATGCAAGCAACATATTTCTACATATGCATCCAAACCAATATATATGTATCTAAAGTTAGATGCACCTCTTTGGTTATTACTTCTTTCATCCTCATAAAGCAATTATAAGAATGGTAGGCTATATATTAAGTGTAACATGAAACATTGATCTAATCATTGAACATAGTGGTAGATAATGTATGTTCTTGCTCAAGGGGTTTGGTGAGAGGCTATGAGTTTGCATGAACCAATATGGTAAGGTGGAGAGAAAGCGTTCTTTTGTTTTGTTTCATTTTATATTTCCTATGTGTAGATGTGTATGTTTATGAGATTAGATGCAAAAAAATTGTTTGTGCAAATAGAAATCTACATAACTGCAAACATGGGATATGCAGTTCATTTGTTAAATATTTGTGAAACACATGCTGCATTTAAGATTGTGAGGATGAAGAAACAGAGGAGCTATTTTGGCCTATAGAGAATGCAATGAAATGCTAAAAAAATTGTGGCATTTGTCATGACTTAAAAATTCATGGCATTTTCCAAGAAATTAAAAGTCATGTTGTTTGCCATGGATTTTGTAGCATTTCTGACTATGTGCACTAGAGGGCAATAGTGTTTTGATGTGTGTGCCTCAAATTTTTCACATGATGGTTATGTGCATTACATGTTGCATATATGTCTACTTTAGCACAGTTGCTCCAAAAAATATGTTCATCACTCCCAACTATATAATGTTCACATTACAATAAAAAGATTCGATGCACCAATTGTAAATATTAAATATGGTAGGGTCGAGAGTAGGCCTTCTTTTCAGACAATATTCATATGTATGATAGGTTGTATCTAACTATAATACTATTTAAATATTGATCTCAACATTGATTATAGTGGTAAAAAAAATTTGTTCTTGCTCGGGGGTTTGTTGGAAGCCCTCAAGGCTCCATGTCGCAATATGGTAGGGTAGAGAGAAAGCCTTCTTTTAGTTTGTTCCTAGTATTTTTGCTTTGCTACTTATAGAAGTGGTTATACATTGATGCAACATGCTCTATTATTTAATCTTTCACCAAATTTTTTTATATGTCAACATGTATGTATGTGAAATTACTTACAAACAACAATCATATACATCTACATTTAAACTTGTTGAAACATATATATATATACATCTTTGCAACTTCTGCTTTCCTTGCTTCCTGTCCATCACACCCATATGCACCTATGTTTAGAACTTCTCCTCTTGGTTCTTGTTGTCCATTATGCTACTAAACAATTTTGATGTTTTCAGTTGGCCTAACCTCTTTACTTATGCCATTTTTCTTTAAGTTGGTGTTTGAAGCATTTTTATTATTTTCCTCATATTATGGTTATAGGGTCCTCAATCTTGTTCAAGTTCTAGTCCCACATCAAGTGTGGACCAAAAAAAGGTAACAAAATGCCAAAGAAACCAACTCTATTATGTGCAGCATAAAGACCATATTTGTGCAAGTCGTCAAGCCAAATACTTGTAGCAAAGAGTCACTGTAGTTTGTCCTTGCTTGACCCTACCTAATCAAGCAGCCACACCGCAATTGTTTTCAAGATCGTTGAAAGAACATGGTCGCTTCTAGATAGTCCCATGCCCTCCATCCCTTGCCAGCTTTCACACAACCTTCCTAGTGAAGGTGCCTTAACAATGGGTGGCTATGGATCTCAAAAAACCCTTGTCAAGCATGGCTTTTTATCCGCGTCGTCAGTCCATTACTGTTTTAACAACATATTTGGAGATTCTTTTTGCACTGCAATGCATTCCTTCCACCGGTGTATTGATGCTTTGTCTGATTTGAAAGTTTGTAGTGTTTGCAAGGAAAGCTACATCGGCATGAAAGTGTGAGCATCCAACCTGGATGTTGTTTGTCTACGTTGTGCTTTTGAAAAGGGCATCCATAGATTCAGTTTAGTGAACAAGATGGATCTAGGACCACAACCTCCTATCCTTACAAAGCTTACTTAGGTTGAAGAAATGATTATAGCTAGAGTTGCTCCAGTTTTGCAAGTGACCCATGCTAGAGGAGACCAATACAAATATAGTGGCCATACTATAAGCTTCCCTCAAGACATCATAGCCATTGCAACTTTGTTACCACGTCGCCTACATGATATTGAAGTGGTGATTGTTTGAAGAACTGGAATTCAGGGGATGAACTATGATTGCTATGTTGACAAAAATAATGTCATGGTTGCATTAATATGAAAAATTGAAAATGATCCATACTATAGTGATGTTACAATTGATTGTGATGTTTTAAATTTGTTGTCTGCTACAAGTATTGACATCTTCGATCTTTTGCACACAATGAAAGAACCAGTACATAACATAGTTGAACCAATGGAAACTTCATAAATTGTTGCTCATGAGGAAGCTGAGCTTGAGAACTCATCATCATTTATTCCATCGATGCCCAACCCTCCCTAGGAATTGAAGGAAATTAGAGATGCCTTGTAGATTTAAAACATTAGTCAAGATACTTTTCCTTGGCCTAAGATAAATTCTAACCCTATCAATTAATACAATACATAACGACCTTATTAAGCATGACTTTTCCAACATTGTTCCCCACTGGAACAACAATGCCCCTACAATCAATAAACATACAAATTCACTTACATGAATATGCATTGCACTTGATGAGACACTATGATAATAGATTTGGGAGGCATGTCAGATTTAGATATTACATTTATAATTTAATAATGAGACATCGAATCCAATAGTCAGCTTCCATTTTCATGAAAAAAACTTGGAAGAACAGATCCCAAATTTTGTGGTTGCATTGCGACAATTGCTTTGGGATACACTGGACACCCAGATAGTAAAATAGCTTGTTTTCTTTGGTGCATCTTTGTAAGGGACATGCTCATATTGGGGCAAGTGCCAGCAAGATCTCACAACAATGATCCACCAGCTTGGGACACCGGCCCTCTTCTTCACTCTGAGCTCTACAGACACAAAATGGCTTGATTTGCACAAGGTACTTGATCTTGGTTCCTAGTCGCATATGACATACTCCTGAAGATGATTCATGGACAATATTGTCCAAAACCTACATATAACAGCCTTATACATGCACTTGTGGTTCACCATTTTCTGTGAAGAGGTTATTGAGAGGCTTTTCCATACAAAGGATTATTAGTATAGGTATGAGTGGCAATATCATGGATCAACACAAATCCATGGTTTCTTGTAGCTTCTAGGTGCCCCGAATATGGACATGCTTGACTAGTCCAACCCACACAAGGTTCAGCAAGCAAAAGACTTCTTTGATCGCTATGTTTCAGCATGGAATCCTGATTCCCCAAAATAGCTAATATCAAGAGTCCACCAATCTTCTTTGGAGGACCCATGTTTGCTTGACAATTCACAAATGTCTTGCATGGACCAAATGGTGGATTACAAACAACTGGTGAACACGGTGTAGAGGCATACCAAATGTACTCCGTACACATGCCTTAGGAAAAAAGGCCACCAATTACAATGTCGCTACAAAGCTCCGTGGAATGCACAACCATCATCAACATTGGCAATTGACAGTGAATCAAACAAATCCTATAAACCAGCAAGAAATAATGAGAACATTAATATCCACAACCCTGAGATGCTTGCAATTCAGTGATCAAATGTTGATTTCCAGCCAGTCTTGTCAAGACAAATTGTACTAAACTATGTAAATTTCCAAATATGTATCAAAGTCTGGAAATTTTTTTGAAAGCTATATGGATATCTTGCAAAGGCTTGCAAATACAAATTCATCTAGGAATAAAGTGTTGCTTTCCTATCAAAAATTCATGATGAACTTGGTTGTAGATTGTAACATTGGTGCACAAGAAACATGTCATATGCTGCAAAAGTTGCCCCTTGTCATGTCAAGCCAACATTTCCTATCTTTGAACATGAGTAGGAAAACATTCCACCATTTGAAAACAATTGATAATCGTGATGAACTTGCAATACTTAGTTATATTCATTGTTGCATGCAAAGACCAATTGAGATGGACACTATATCCCTTATTCAATCTAGACAATTGTATACATATAAGAAAAATTACAAAGGCATGGGTTAGCATTTACGACCACAACCTATTGTCAACATTGTTTACCTGCTATTCACATCTACCCCCTGAGCATTGTGATACCTTTGAAATATTTTGTTGGTTAGAATTGCTACTATACAAGCCTTTTCAAAATGTCAAAGAAGATATAGGCCTCACTAGAGATAGTATAACACAGAACTGGAGGCTATTTTATGTTGTTGGCTATCACCCTTGGCATGTCAATAGAGTTATTGCTCCCCCCACTAGTGAAAAGGAAGGTGATAGTGATACTAGAAGCACCCAGTCTTTGCCTCCCATAGATGAATACAAATGGGAGTTTCTTTCTCGCCTTGGTGCTACAAACAATATTTGCTTTGACCAACTGCAACTATTGTGTCGACGAGACTTCGATTTAAATCACATGTGGAGCACACACCATGTTCCAAAGAATCTGCATAACATTGTTGTAGAGTTCATCTCAAAATTAAATTGCATACAGATGAAGATACTCTTTTCCCACCTGTTGCACCTGCACTTTGTCATCAGCTATCTCCTAAGCAAAAACTTGCTCTAAATATCATTGAACAACACCATCTTGGCCCATGTTCATCATCACCATTGTGTATGATTATTCAAGGTACTTCTAGTACAGGTAAATCATTTCTTATAGAAAGCATCCAAAGAACACTAAATACATCGCCAAATCAGAGAATGAATCCTTTGTTTTCTTTGGCGCCAACGGGAGTGGCCACTTACAACATACATACCTCTACAATGCATGCAACTCTTCAAATACCAATTAGATATGAATTCATTAAAAGGACAGCCATTGACCATATTTCAAGGGAAATTCAAACATATTAAGTACATCTTAATTGATGAAATGAGCTTCTTAGGGCCCAAGTTGTTACTCAAAATAGATAACCGATTGTGGTAAGTGCTTCTTATTAGACATATGCAACCATTTGGTGGTGCCTCTGTTATACTTGTGGGTGACCTAACACAGTTGCTGCCTATTTTAGATAGGCCTATCTATGCTTCTCATTCCACAACCTTTTCTCTTTGGCACACTTTTAATGTTGTTGTCATGCTCAACATAGTCTTTCGCCAACATGGACAGTATAATACACAAAAACAATTATGTAGACTCCTTTTGAATATTAGAAATTCTCAAGCATCTTAGGCTGATTGAAAACTCTTATGAATCAAACAAACCCCATGCTTTTAGTTGAACAAAACCAAGAGTTTGATGCAACTATTCACTTATTCCCAACAAATCAGTTGGTTTCCTTGCACAATAGAAAAATGTTTCAACAGTTAAATGTTCCCTTTGCAATTAGTATTGTTGAAACTACTCAGCAAAACACGCTTGATTATGGTGATGATGAGCAACTTCAAGTAGAGCTCTTGCTTGCAATTGGTGAACAAGTAATGTTAACAGCAAATATTTGGGTGGTAGTTGGCCTAGTTAATGGATCATTGGGTTTTGTCAAGTCTATCGTATATGCTAAGAGTGCTAAACCACCTCAACCACCTAAATATGTTACTGTGCACTTCCAAAACTACATTGGCCCAACATGGGATCGAGATAACCCAAAATCGATCCCCATTTCCCCGATCACATGGGGAAATCAAACACAACTCCCCTTGACAATCGCTTAGACAATAACAATACACAAATCTCAAGGCTTGGAACTAGAGAAAGCTACAATAGATATTGGAACTAAAGAAAGACAAGGAGTAATGTTCATAGCTCCTTTCCGTGTAAAATCAATTATAGGAATATGCATAGACCGCCTTTCTCTTTTGATAGATACTTCATATTACATTCCAACAAATACACTGCACTTTGAATCAAAGAAGAGGATCCCCTCCACCAATTGTGTGCATTGCCATCATGATAAAATGTTTCTATTCTTTATGGTAACTATACCACTTCTCCTTTCCCATTTTATTTCAATGCATATAGAATTCCCACCATTTCCAATTTTGCTTCCTTATTGTTCCCTCCATAGTGTAGTTGCAATCATTGTCACCAAGCTAACTAGAGTTTTGCTTCTATGGTGATTACTAAGAGAAGTTGTTCAATTCTTGCATTATTCTTCTCCTCTCCTCCAATGACAAACCTAAATTCCTTCCTCTTCTTTGGTTGACCATATAACATTTATATTTAATTTTTCTCTAAATACCTTCCTCTTCTTTGGTCAATGATGTTGATGCTAGTGCTCTTTCCTTCGAACCATTTGTGTATAACTATATTAGATTGTAACCATTTTAGATTGAAAACTTTTTTAGCTATAATTACAGATCTTGACAATGCTTAATAGCTTCACAATCACAAGTTTTGCATGGTGTACAAGCTACAACTACACTCCATTTATATACAAGGTAAGGCTATATCTTCTTTATTCCATCTCTTATTTCACAACTGCATCTCAAATTCTTTGTCACAAATGATACAACTATAGATACTTTTAAAAATGGATAGCATTGATTTCAATTAAACAAAATTATATGGGAGTTATAATTGTAAACATACTGCATCCCGCTCTGTGCACAAGGTATGTCTACATCTTGTTTATGTGATATCTTCTATTGTAGATGCATTACATATTATTTGTTATAAATTATAGAACTATTTATATTTGCTAATTTAGATATTGTCTACCAATGACACATGTTCACCGCACTAAACTTCACATTTTCCTTGTGTTTAACTATATCTAATTGAAACCATTTTAGATTGAAAACGTTCCTAGCTATAACTACACATCTCCACATTGCTAAATAGTTTTGTGATCGCATGTTTGGCATGGTGTACGAGCTACAACTACATTTTATTTATACACAAGGTAAGGCTATAGATGTCCTTTATTCCATCTCTTATTTCACAACTACATGTCAAATTCTTTGTCATAAATGATACAACTATATATACTTTTAAAAATGTATAATACTGATATGAATTGAAGAAAATTCTCAGGTGCCAAAACATTGGTTTCATCATTGATCAAATTGGTGGACAATGTATGTTCTTACTTGGGGGTTTGGTGACAGCCCATCAGGCTCCATGACCCAATATGGTAGAGTGGAGAGAAATCCTTCTTTTGTTTTGTTCATATTGCATCCCATTGTCTGCACAAGGTATGCCTACATCTAATTTTTTTAATCCCTTTTGTTGCACATGCATTGCATATTATTTGTTATAAATTATAGAACTCTTTATATTTCTTAATTTAGATATTGTCTACCAATGACACATGTTCATCGCACTAAATTTCACACTTTCCTTTGATTTTTGCAGAAGATACTCAAGACAAACAATCCTGTTTCACATAAGATAGTAATGTCTTAGTCAGTGATATTTCATCTTAGCTTGTTTTCATGAGTTTTGTGGATCTTTTCACGGCATTAAATCTTCTATGAAGTTATCCTTTCCACAAGGCTTTCACCCAGGCTCTATCAACTACTCTTATTTTTGGTTTTGAGGAGTCTAAACATTGATAATGGTTTCTATTTCTATTATGATCCTGAAATTGTTGAGTTTTGAAATCACATAATGGGGATTTTGAGGAAGTAATGTGTTATAAATGACCTTTGAGAATAATCACAGTGACTGCAAAATCAGTCAGAATGGTGAAATAAACAATTGTATGCGACATTAATCGAGCTCAAGATATATTTTGATTGCAAATAAAGGCAGTTTTAGAAATAAAATAAAAAATAATAGTTTAAAATTTTTGTATCAATCTACTTTTTAATTAACATCAACAGAATTCTATGAATGCAATTATCTCTTTTTTGTTATGGTTGTGCATGACTTATGTAAATACACTTATTTGACATTTGTGTGTCCTATTCCAAATCAATTATATTCTAAGCTTTTACATAATTGTATTATCCTTTTGAGATAATGTATATCTATCTCAACCTTATCTATGCCCTATTGTCTTAGCGTAAAGGTATTATAAAAGGGTTATCAATGATGCCATGAGCATTTTTAGATGTGGTCACTTGATCTTTCTTAGGCGTTACTATGTCTAGCTATTACATACCCTCTTGTGCTTGGATGTAGAGTGTCTTCCATTAGCTTACAGTCTATGTTCTTGCAAAACAACCAACCAAGAACATACATTGTCCATTGTTGCAATCAATGGTGGCGTCAATGTTCCATATAACACTTAAAATATAGCTTACCATTCCAAGAATGTCCCAATAGAATAAACATAGGGATCAGTATGCATCAATGAAGTTTGCATCTACTATGACATACATACATATCTGCACTTAGGGGAAATACATTGTCCATCACTGCAAACAATGGTGGCATCAACGTTCCATATAACACTCAAAATATAGCTTATCATTCCAAGAATGTGTCAGTATGTATCAATGCTGTTTGCATCTGCTATAACATACATCCAAATCTGCACATAGGAGAAATAAAATGAAACACAACAAAACAAGGCATTGTTCATCACTGCGATCAATAGTGACATCATTGTTCCATATAACACTTAAAATACAGCATATCATTCCCTATGTGCAGATATGTATGTATCCTATGCTTAATTCCTTCTATGTGTTTACACATCCCTGCCATTTGAACTTCCCCTCCACCTATCGACTCATTGTTACATGTCACTACATGCAACTCAAGTTATATTTGTTCTTTCCCCAATGAGAAAATATTTTAGTGAGAACATCGTTAACAGCAATGGCATTCTGATTTGGTGGCGGTACCTGGCCACGTAGACATCAACGAGGAATATGCGGCCTTCAATCACCGCCTTTGCATTCGATCCTTCAACTCATAAATCACACGACGACACGTATTGTTATAAATACCATGTACTCGTAACAGTTAATATCGTTGACCCACTCTACCGTGTTGAAGCGGAAAACCTCACGTGAAGCCTTGCTAGTTAATATATGTCTCTTTTATCCTTCACGTCGAGGTTAATATATGTCCCTCCAATCTTAGTTGTTTTTTATCCCTTGGAACCCTGCCTTATTCTGCTGCTGCTGCAGGCCTTCAACAAAGAAACGGAACAATAATGGGTAGAGCCCCTTGCTGTGAGAAAGGGGGCCTGAAAAAGGGACCCTGGACACCCGATGAAGATAAGGTTCTTGTCGACTTTATTCAGAAAAATGGCCATGGAAGCTGGCGTGCTCTTCCCAGGCAGGCTGGTACAATATCTCATATTATTCTGATTTCATTTAGAGTAAAATATATAAGTAACCACATAGAAAATCATTTGCTTCAGATAAATGCTTATTGCGTATTTGTAAACAGGGACTTGTCTAGCAATTAGATGCATCTCACATATAATATCATTTTCATTGGAAGAATATTGAGATAAGGACTCATATAAGAGACGCAACAGTTACATCTGAGTTCTGTAGATAAAGACTTGTTTGTAGAGTACATGCATGCCAACATCTACAAGTTTGCATTGGAGAAATAGTTGTGTTAATACTCATTGGGCAATAAAGGATATATATACAATTTTGATTTTTTTAATCTTTAAATAATTATATTTAGAGGTTTTGTTCTTTGTTTTCTGGTTCTCCTTCCTTCTTCTATTTTTTTAAGAGCATGTCTGCATCCTAATCCTTTACCTCCTCTTCTTAATATGATCTGAAACATATATTATCTGTTACATTTGAACTTATGAGACTGACTTACTTGGGAGCATATATTGCATCCGAGTTTCTGTATGCTTTTACATGTATGAACAAAGGAAATTTGTTTATAAGTGTTGTACACAGGCATTTACTTGATTTATTGTTAAAAGGTTTCTATGTACGTAAGAAATTTGATTAGACTGGGTACAGGTAGTCTAGGAAAGAAACTTTGACCAATTAATTATGCCCTTCAAGTATTTGTCATACTAAATTCCTAGATTGTCTCAATTTAAGATTTGACGTACCTGTGCATCCAAGAGGAAGGGGATTGCTAGGTACTTTAGTCAAACACCAATCATGGGAACTTATATGTATATTGTGAATTTATGCAATGCTTATGTGCACAGGACTTCTTCGGTGTGGAAAGAGTTGCCGCCTGCGTTGGATTAATTATCTGAGACCTGATATTAAGCGAGGACGGTTTCAACCAGAAGAAGAAAGAACTATCCTTCAGCTGCATGCAATTTTAGGCAACAGGTAGTAAAAAACACTGATAAACAACGGATTTAGCTTCGTCAAATGATGTATATTGACCAACTAATGATGTAATTACTGCACTGAAAGGTGTTATTCCTATTTTTTGTTAGGAGTACTAACTGTACTAAAAATATTTTGCCAGTTTTAGCTATTGATGTGGTACTACATTTAAATGTGTAGCGACTTCGTTTAGAAGAATTATTAGTTTTGCCTATTGGTGTAACAAGGTGGGGTTTCGAATTTTAATATACTGACTTCCTGCAGGTGGTCTACAATAGCTTCCCAGCTGCCCGGGAGAACTGATAATGAGATCAAGAACTTCTGGAATACCCACTTGAAGAAAAAGCTGTTGGGAATGGGACTGGATCCCTCTACCCATGCACCCAAATCTGAGATACCTAGCGCAAATGGGTTACAGGGATCTCAGTCCACATCCATCCTGAGGCACGTGTCACAGTGGGAGATTGCAAGGCTTGAAGCTGAAGCAAGGCTTTCCAGAGATTCAATCTTCTCATCCTCATCTTCCTCTTCTAACAATAAGTTGATGGGGAATGATAATGCAGAGGCCAATTCCAATGCACCCACTGATATTTTCTTGAAGCTTTGGAACTCAGAATCAGGCAAGGTCTTCAGAAAAGAGACTATTATTAATAACAATAACACTAGTGAGAATCCCCATGGACTAGATCATGATATAGGGAATGCCCTTCCATGGACTAATACAAGTCCCCAGTTAAGCTTAAGCCCAGTTTCATCCTTTTGCTCTGGTTTCAACTCAGATCAACTTATTAGTAATCACCCAAATGGAGTTATTCACAAGGAAGTCAATTCAGCTGATTGGATTGGAATTGCCGGATACCATGATTCTTCCTCTACGGCTATTATCGAGAACCAAACAGAAAGCAAGAAGCCCACCCATAAGGACTCCTCTAGCTCTGATGAATTAACCCATTGCCACGATGTTATTTATAACCATGGCATGCAGGACTTGACGGACCTGCTTCTGGATTCCCCCAATAATAAGACCAGTAACAACAACTCCAACATCATGTGCACGATGGTAGAATTAAGCACGAATTCTCAGCAAAGGTCACCTTGGGCATGGCAAGAACTACGCCTAGACGAGGACAATGATTACTGGAATAGCGTACTTGGAGTTCATGCTCAGACATCATCTGCACGAACTTGATAATCCGCCATTCTTATCAACAACCATCTCCCACTGTGTAGTACAGCTTGATAGATCACAACCAAATATGTGGTCTTACTCTTCTTGTGTACGGTTATGTCCCAAACAATTCAAATTATGTTTGGAGGGAAATCAATTAAAAAGTGTTTTTAAACTCTATTTAATAAATAATAATAAATTTAAATTATTAATAAAATAACATTTGAATTTAATTCTGGCCGACCCTTTTGTTGTTGGCGCAATAATTTAATATTTGAATTTTCGTTTGTAGGCCGACTCCTTGGTTGGCAATGTATTTATGCAAGGTCATTTGGTTTGATTTCATCATCAGAGATTTGGAATAAGCACGGCGGTTCAGTAAAGACGAAAACCTCTGCTAAGTCGCACTCTAGGTAGGACGAAAACTCTGCTTGGAGCCCTTAATTCCTATCTTCCCTATCTTCGATTCCGATCTATTATCTATCTCCAGATTGAGTCGAGTCGGGAGTTTCAGGAGAGCTATCCATCAAGTGGTCCGGGCGATTGAAGATTGGACGAAGACCACTATTCCTGGCCATCAGTGCATAACACTGAGGCGTCACTGTACACTCAGCGTTTCATTGGCGGACGGGATCTGGCAAGCTACCAGGGACCGCAGTCATTCAAGTTCAGTCCGGCACTCTTCCAGTCCACGGGTGACATATTCCGAGCTCTCCAAGTCAGGCCACGACTCTCCCAGGCAATCATCACTCGGGCCTGTGCACAGCGACTAAGGCGATTACATTGCTATAGACGGACTGAACCGAGTTCACCCGAGTCCCTGTCGAGTTTGGCATCATTGCGATCTATTACTTCAAATCACCAGTTGGTATGGTGAATTCGTGTATTTTGGATAACGTCTTTGTTGAAGCAATATTAGAAATGTAACTGTCAGTATTGGATGAATATGATTTGTTGTGTTCCGTCAGATCTGAGTTAATTATTGATGCGTTGATATCTGATCGCATCATCTAAAGTGTAGTGCTGGTAACTCATTATATTGATCTGAGTCAGTTGCGTCCTGATTCCCTTAATTCGTGTTTTGCTGTGTCTGTGATTCATATTGAGCAAATAATTTCCAGGTGGTCTATTGATTGAAACAGGTGTTTAATGGTAATTGTGATTTCATTTTGAGTAAGCCTCTTATAACAGTTCCTATTATCAACGTCAGCCTTATGTCACAATTTTTTTGTTTTTATTTATTCAGAGTTAGGTGAGCCTTATGTCACAATAAAATAAAAATGCCAACTCATTGTAGTCTCTCTCAATGTATGAGAATCTTAAAGAGACTATCTCCTGTCATTCCCTTCTAAGGAATATTGGTCTGCACCTCTCACCATTAAAGACAGACTGTGATGGCTTGAAGGACTCGCAAATAACATAACGTTCACTTAATTTCAGTCACTTTCATGTTAGGATGCTTGACCTCCTCAAACTCCACATAAAAAAGTTTGGAAGATATTTAGTATTATAATTTTAATATTTTAGACATCTTATGGTTGTTCAAAGTTAAATTTATAATGTTTTTTAAACAGTTTTTAGTTATTGATAAAGTTTTGTAATTAATGTTATGATTCAAATTGAGGAATACGTCTGCATTCAAGGAAAGCAAGAAGAGTACGTATATTGGAATAAATATTATTGGCAAGAATATAATTAGGGAAGTAAAATTAAATATAATTATTAATATATAAATACACACATATATACATGTAAATTCATATAAAGTGGTTATTGGAAGATTGAAATCAATAATTTATATAAAGTGTATACATATACATAGATACATAGGTATATTGTATATGATTAAACAATAATAATGCTTGCAGCAATTATTGAGTCTTATAAGAATTTATGATGCTTTAATATAAGTATGATAATAGACTTATATCTGTTTGATCTATGCTAACAATATCATTAGAGTGCTAAGAATAGAATTTGGGAAAAGAAAGATAGAAGATATCTTGCACACTAGACTATCAAACATTGGAAAAGAAAATATGGACTACAGGTCTACACACTCGACAATACTTAAGGAAATTATAATAGATATTATTCTATCAAAACACGACATAAGAAAGGAAGGCATAGTGATTGATAAAGGACAATGGAGTTCTGCAGATTGGTGGTTATGAGGACCGGGAAGAGCTCCAGCAAATCAAACTCAGGTAAGTATAAATACTTGCATAAATTCAATTCTCCCTATATTGCTAAATGTGAAATGGTGTATGTATTATTGATCTCTATATAAAATGATTCAATATGTAAGATTAAAATATGGATTGAATTTTGATAATCTGATTGTAGTGATAAGGGAGTTGAGGGCCTATGAGGAGGGGAAATAGCGTTGGGGTCATCCTTTAAGTATGCCACCCATGATGGATGGTTGAGGCCTATCAAATGTGAGCCAAGGGGGCTTGTAAGGTTGCCCTTGGGCTTAGAAGGAGTGATTTTTGGGACACCCTGTTGTAGATGCACCCTCAACCTCCCAACATGATGATTGATTAAGCAATAATGGTTCTGATGAGGGGAATGGTGATAGGATGCCTCACTAGGCACACCACCCCATATGGATGGCAAGAGGCCACATGGGGCCAAGAGGGGTGTACTACTCTTGGGCCTAAGGTAGAGGGTTTCTTAGGCACCCTATCAAACCATTTTGTTCCAGGAAGAATGAATTAGAAACCTAAAAGATTCCAATAAATTTATGATATGATATTTTTTTCTTGTCATAAATTTTTACTAACCTATTTACGGGTCTTAAAAAAGTAGTTGTATCACTAATATTACTTTCCTTTTTTTCTTTACATATTCAAATGAGGGAATCATATAATATATTTTTTTTGAAAAAGAGAACGGGTAAAAATTTATTGAATCAAAGAAACATTACAAAGAAGCAAGCAACAACCCACAAAAATCACCAACTGAACCCGCAACAAAATTCCCCAAAGGAACCCAACCAAGGAACCAATTACATGTGAAAGTCTTCCATGATTAAATTTTTGAGGAACAAAGAGAGCTCTAAGGATAAAATTCCCCAGTCATCAATAATCCACCTCTCCAAATGCTCAGAAGCCCACATCGCTAGAAGATCAGCCACCCTATTCCATTCCCTAGGAATATGACAAAAAGAAACAAATTCCAAAAAACTAGATGGTTTCACAATTTGCTTGATCACAATAGCCAATTGTCAATTAACACCATCAACCCTCTACATATTTAGCATATCAACTACAATTTGTGAATCTAATTCACAAGTAATCCTCTTCTAGCCCAGGGAACAACCTCTTTCAATAGCATGAAGGATAGCAAGAGCCTCCATGAGATCATTAGAATAATGACCTTTATAAATAGAGAAGAAAAACACCACCTCACCATTGTTGTCTCTACCAATACCACCAATCCCAGCATGCCCAGGATTCCTCCTAGAAGATCCATCAATATTTATCTTTGAAACTCCCTATGGGGGAGGATGCAATCGACCCTCCTAATGAATCTTCTTCTTAACCTGTCTAGGGCCACTACTCACAAAGAGACCAAACCTCTATCGGCCAAGTGCAGATTCCTCACAAAAGGAAATTCACTTGGATCCTGTGGCATAGAAAATTGGACTCTTCAGAAAAGAGACAATTTCACGCTTAATTGGACCTACTTTTGAGCACCCCTACATTATTCATCCTTCAAAACAATATTTATAGGCCCCTAAGACCCATTATTTTTTATCTAGAGGCCCGTTTCACTTGAAAAATCACTTAAATCCTGACAAACAACACTTAATTCATGCATATCCTGAAAACCCACCTTCAAAAACCACTAGTGGGACCCATTCGCCACCATGGGTAAATGAGTCCCTTCTGAGGGAAATTTCAATTTTGAGCGGGAATTCAATTAATTCAACTTAATTTTTCGGTGGATGTCGGCCTCTTAGGTCTAAATAATGGGAAAATTAGGTGTCGATGCTTATAAATACTCATTTTAAACCATTTTTACATCTATTAGTCATCTTTACAAAGCAAATTCAAAAGTCAAGTCTTCCACAATAAGTTTCATTAGCCAAAGTTGAAGTTTTAGGCCAGTAAAGAAGGGTTTTTGCAGATCTTGAAGCTCACTCTTCATTCAAGGTTTAGCATTACAAAGATTTGATGATGGATGCCTATGGTGAATCATGGAGAAATCTAGGTTGAGGAGATGAAACTAGCCATCAAATCACACCTAAAGACTTGTTTTCAAAGTGATTACATCTTCCATTTTCTCTCTATCTTCAGATTAAGGTTTGTATTTCATTTACATTCCATTTGCATGTATTTTGTCTCCATTTTTGATGTGTTGTAGGATTTCTAGGGTTGAATTCTTGCATCATTCAAATCGCATTTGCATATCCTGTTCTAGCACAATAGAATAGGGTTTTATCATATTTCAAACTTTCCTAGTCTTTAACACACTTAAGGCTAGGGTTTTATGCAGATTTTTATCCATTTAAGATTTGATTACCCAACTAGGGGTTTGACCAAGGAAAACCCCCCATTAGACAACCAATTTTAAGCTATTTTGCAGGAATTTTCCAAGATCCCAATTCGAGTTTCCGTCAAAAAGTGTTGTACAGGTGTTAAGGTGTAGAACAGAGATCTAAATTTGCAGAAATTTGAAAATGGAATGATTCACCATGGATGGAAAATGAGTCCCTCCTAAGGTGAATTTTTGAGTCAGATGCAGATCATGATACCTAGTAAGCAGAAACTAGTTTCTGGGCAAAAAACACTGTTTTGGGACTAATTCACCCATATTGGCGAATGAGTCCCAATCAACATAAAAGTTAGATTTTCCATATTTCCAGAGTGTTTTCCAGTCATCTTCAGCTCTACAGGTGCACACATTCTAAAAATTAGCTTTTTGTTTAGTTTTATTTGCATTTTTATTCATCTTTTTAAGCTTTCTTGCATATCTCACTATGTTCAAACATTGCAAATTTTATAGGTTTTGCATCAATAGTCAATCAATTTCATCATTTAGTTGCATATACATTATAGCATTTAGTCACATTCACATCATACAATCCTCTATTTGAGTGAACCATCACAATTTTCATGGCCTATCTCTCTCCTTTTAGGTGAAAGATCCTAAGAGTGCAAGAGAAGTCTATAGAAACAACAAAATTGTTGGTTCAGATCCACAGTAATTGACAAGTTGCATTTAGCTAAAATAGTCTCCTGGATTTTGCTGAAGATCTTCCCCCATAAAGTTCCCCTACTACCTCACATCTTGGAAAATCCTTCTATTTCTCTCAAGCCAGAGGTGCCAAAGAATAAAGCTAGGACCAATAGCCCAAGCGATCTAAAGAAAAGTAGTCTTAGCGGGGGGTCTCCCCAGACTTTCCCAAAACTCTAACAAAGAAGAGACATGAACATGAGGATGACCCCAAACCCCCCACCAAAGATGCCAAATCCACCTAGAGTAAGGGCACTCAAAGAAGAGGTGTGAAGTACACTCTTCATTATTATTACACAAAACACAAGTGGAAGGACCCTAGAAGCCTCTTCTCCATAGATTTTCCCAAGTAAGACATCTATTCTGAACAACCAGCCATAAGAAGAAGTTACACTTAGGCCAAGAGAATTTATTCCAAACCTACTTCCACCAAGGGACTTCAACCTTCCCAAATAAATATCTATCCAACTCCATATACCCAAAGGCAATAGAGAATCTATCCTTTGGATTAGAACCCCAAGACAAAATATCCTTGTGTTTAAGAGAACTACACATTCTACCAACCAAAATTCTAGAAAGCTCTTGCCTCTCCTCCTTAGTACCTCCTAGAATCCACTCTTGGGGATCCTTCCACCAACACGCCTCCACCTAACCCAAGGCCTAAACAATTTTGAAGTCTTCCACCTTATACCAACTAACTTCCATCAAACTATCACAAAGAGGTTACAAATGAGGAAACATAGATAAAATAGGGAATGACCATCCCAAGAATCATACTAAAAGAGAGCTTCTAATCCCTTATTGTAAATCCAAAAAAGAACCTCCTTTATCAACATAGCTCCTCTTTTGAGGGTATCCCAAATCATAGACCCTTTCCCCTAGAGACAATAATGAGTAACATCATAAGAGTTCACCCCATGGAGGTACTTATGATTAAGAATTCTAGCCCAATCTTGATCCTGGCAGGTGCACCATCGCCAGTACAGATTAGCAGCTAAAGTCTGGCCCATCAAACTAGCAGACTTGAGACCAAGACCTACCTCCTGCTTTGTCCTAAAAATATATTCCCACTTCACCAAACTCCACTTCGAATTGAGAAGATTACCTTCCCAAAGGAATTGACGAGTGAGGGCATCAAACTCCCTAAAAAATTTGGTAGGAGCAACCTACACAAAACACTGGTAAATAGGAAGAGATTGGACCACTTATTTGACCAGGACCACATGACCTGTCATAGAGAGCCACCTGTGAGTCTAATGACTAACCCTCTCACGGAATTTATCCAAGACATCCTACCAAAAATCTTTTAGTTGAGGACCCATAGTAAGGGGAATCTCGAAATAGACTAGAGGAAGATTGTTGATTTGAAATTTGAGCAATCCTAGCCTAAATAAGCCAAGGAGTATTGAAAAAGAAAATAGATGACTTGTTATCATTAATATTTTGACTAGAAGTAGCCAAATAAGTATCCAAAGCCTTCCTTGAATTCACTGCTTCATTAATTCTAGCTATGCCCATTAAAGCAGTATCACCAACAAATTGGAGGTGAGAAAGAGGTTGTAAATTGTTACCCCAACGCCACTCTTGAATCAACCCATGATTAACACAGGACTTGATAAACCTCCCTAGCCCCTCAGCCATAATGATGAACAAATAAGGGGACAGAGGATCTCCTTGCCGAAGACACCGAGAAGTACCAAATAATTCAAAAGGCTCCCCATTGATAAACATCAAGAAGGAAGTAGAAGTCACACAACTCATGATCCAATCTACCCAATCTCTGTCAAATCCAAAGGCTAAGAAAAATTTCTACAAGGAATCCCATTTGACTCTATCATAGGCTTTTTCCATATCAAGTTCAATGAACATAGCTTTTTCCTTAGAGACTACAATGGAATGAATAGCCTCGGTAGCAATAACAACCCCATCCAAAATTTGTCTTCCTGCCACAAATTCCTCCCTACTCATTAGAAATCAAAGAATTAAGCCAAGTCTTAATCATTTCCGTAATTATTTTAGTAATGATTTTATAAACCACATTGCAAAGAGCAATGGAATGAAACTGATCCATAGAGACAACACCATCCTTCATATAATATTATCTTGTAAATATTTTCTATTTTTTTCTTGCAAGGACCTAATCAAGTTATAGATATTCCCTAAACCAAATTGATTATTTGAAATTGATAAATTAGGGAAGATTTAGGGGTTCTCCAAATTTGAGGACATTACACTAGCTCTATCCCTCTATCTCCCCCTCTCCTCCTCTTTGTCCCTCTCTATTTATATCACTATCTATCTATCTATCTATCATTATCTCTTCCTCTCATCTCCTATCTCTCTATATATATCTCCATCTATCTCTATATCTCTATCTCTCCCTTTTCCTCACCCTCTCTTTATCTCTATATATCTCCCTCTCCCTTTCTCTCTTTTTATCTCTCTCCTCTCTCCCTGTATCTCTCTCATTCTCCCTCTTCCTCTCTATCTAGATGTATATCTCTTTCTATGTCTATCTCTCTTTATCTCCCTCTTCCTCTCTATCTAGATTTATATCTCTTTCTATGTCTATCTCTCCCTCTCTCTCCCTCTCCCCCTCTGTATCTCTATCTCTCTATCCTTGCCTCTCTATCTCTTTATCTCTATTTGTTTATTTCTATCTTTTTCTCTCCTCCCTTTATTTATCCTTCTCTCTATCTCTATCTTTATATCTCCCTCTCTCTCTCTCCATCTCTTTCTAGCTCTGTTACACCCCAATTGTCTAATTACTATTTACTATTACTATGTAGGGTAAAATGTGAATGTAATGTGAATTCATTGGATGAATAAATTGTAATTGTACTTTGTTATCACTGCTTTGTGAATGAATGTCATCTCATTTAATGTTATATATGAAGGAATGCATTTATGTGATTGGATGAATATTGTGTTAATAGTCTAACTTTGGGGGTGTATTATGTATATTGCATATTTTGTGAACAATTGGTTGTCGTGTGCAATTGTTAGTGGTTGGAGGTATATGTTCAATTCCTCTAGGAGGAGAGGAGAAGGTCTTGGTCGGGTACCCAGTATCATAACCTATCTGAGCTTACACACACCCAATAGAATAGTTAAGTCAGGTTATTAAGTGGGAAGTGGGTAAGTCATCTCTAGTCAATATGTTTGCATTAGTAAGAGTCTTGTTTACTTTTGAGTGCATTATTGGTTGATGTTTGTCTGTTTGAGCTTGCTAGTTCTTTCCTTTTTACTATGCTTGTATTGATATGTGGAACATATGAGGAATATGTATACGCACACACATGCATGTCGGTGATAGACTATATGCATGAGCTTACATGAGGGTACATAGGTAGACGTATCTATGCACACTCATGCACGAGTTGCTTATGTGCATGGAACTATCTGATGGATCTCATGGCATGTATAGATATATCGCTCATAAGATCTTAACAATACCATAGTAATTGTATGTGATTTTGGTGTAGGAATTGATTGTGTATATATAATATATATATATGTATTCATATGTATATATGTATCCATATACGTGTATGGTGGCAAATGGACATTCCCATACGAACATGTATCGATACATACATATATATATACACATGCAACTGATATATATTAATATAACAATGTGATTGCTATCTTGATCTATTCATTTTTATATCGATTATATATACATGTTTTATTGACATATATGATAGATATGAATATATACTAACATGTACATATATATGTATATATATATATGTATGTATGTATGTATGTGTGTATGTGTGTATGTATGTATATATATACCTATGTGTGCCAATATATATATATGTGTGTGTGTGTGTAAGTATATATACGTATATGCTATATATATGTTTAAATGATATTTTCTTTGTGATCGACTATCTTAAGCAATGATTATTATTTGATTTATAATTAAATCAAAGGCCAACTATGAGATAGTAATGACTATATTCTTAGATCTACATTTTACTCTTGTTGTCTATGAAAGGAGAGTTTATAATCCGAAAACATTGAGCGGTCATTAAGTCGATGAATGAAGATAGAATAAGTCGACGCCTCTTTTGTGGAAATCGTGGACTTAGTAAACTCTTTCTACCATGTTTTTAAGTATCAACCAACATCTGTAAAGGCATGTAAACCTGTCAATGAATTTTTCAAATTGATTTAATATATGAATTGACTCACACTATGACTTAGTCAATATAAGTCTGGTGTTGCAAATCTGATGTTGATTGTTTCATATATGAAGGATATCGCATCATATTTGAGAATGTATAATGAGGTTTTTTCCCAACCTTTGAATCCTTATTCCTATAGATGTCCATTTTGAGATGCAAACCAAATTCTATCATGTGGGATTTGAATTGGTCTCTAATTGCTATCATTTATCTAAGTCAATCTTTAGTTGTTTATGCTGAGTATGTGCTTACATGTTTTCCACCTTTTAGCTGAAATAGATGTGTTGTTGTGCATCCTTGTTGCTATCAAAACTAATGCCTAAACTATAGGCTAAGTAGTTACTAGATTTTTGTATAAATAGAGGAGTAAGTTCATTTTTTTGGACACATTCTTCTATGCATTATTCCTTGTGCAAATCTCTGCATTTTATCTACATTTCTATCTATAATATTCTGCCAAGAACAATGAGTGAGAGCCTTAAGTATTAGAGAGAGTTTATTATTATTATTGAGAGAAGTATTTTCCAACCTGTGAGATAGTGGTTATTGAGTCTTTTTTGAAGGATCGATACTAGGCTAGTTGTTGATTTGGAAGTGTTGTGACTACAGCTAGTTAGTTAGAAAGCTTATCACAGGCATGAGGATATTCTTCTATTGTTTGTATTAGTGTTGAATGATTTGCTTCTTGAATGTTTAAACTAGTATTTTATAGTTACTTGCATATAGGGAAAAGTAATGATTGCTTTGAAAGAAAAGTGGAAACTATTTACTCTATTTTGTGCAATGTTTGTAATTACTCCATGATAGGAGAGACAATTTTTCATAAGTATTGTTATTATACTTTATATGATTAAACATGGATAGGAGAGACTATTTGTCATAGGTATTGTTATTATACTCAATATGATTAAACATGGGTAGTAGAGATTGTTTATCATAGGTATTGTTATTATACTAGATATGATTAAACATAGATAGCTTAAGGGATACTCATAGCTAGATATTTGAATATGCTAGATGGCTAGTAGGTTACTCCTAGGAGTGTTTTATAGTGAAGGGAGGGAACTAGTACTTTTCAAAATATGATTTGTGTTTCCTTAGGTTGTTAAAAAGATAGGTTATCCTAGGGAGTAGCTTTCCCATGGAGAGGAATTTCCTAAGCATATATATAATAGCCTTAAGTCAAAACAAGCTTGCTATAGTGTAAGTGAATGGTAGAACATTGCTTGATTTTACTGAGTGAGAACACTTTGGAAAAAGTAGTGTGATTGCCTGGGGCTCCATTGTCAGTTCACCATGTCCATTTAAATGCATGAGGGCTACCTAGTGTAGGTTATAAATCCTAGTCATGTAGGGGACAACACTAAGCCCAGAGTGGTATTTCGTACGGGGTTAACCAGCCAATACCTTCATTGAAGGGTAGGGTCATCTATCATTGTTAGATGTGTGAGGGACTGCATATGATTTTGTGGTTGGTGGAAAAACACTTGACTGATGCTTCTCCTTCTCAATAGGTGACAGAAGACCAAGGTTTTGAAAGGCGGATTCCTGGACCATCTATATCTTATGCTATGAAGCTCGAAGGAGCTATGTATGTAGTTTTGTGCTTTCTTGGAATATTGTACTTTGGGAAGTATTGTAATGGAATGGAAATCCTTATTGTATGTTGTAAAGCATCTTTGTTCATATATATTCTCAATAAAGAAAGGAAAAAAAATTATTGCAATGGCTTGTTACATAGTTTATTTTACTCACACGGTCAAAACTTAAGAAAATTTGCTTCAGTGAGTGTTTGGCATATTACAATCTCTCTCACCATATCTTTAATTATCCATAATTTTTACTTCTTTGAAGGTAGTTCCATACATATAATTTTGTATTATAAATCTTTCTTTCAGGCCCAAGTAGAATAATTTCCTAAAGAAGTTAAAATATATTTTTCCTTATCATTTTTAGTACATTCAATCTTTTTATTTTCAAGGTAAATTCATACATCACTCATAATCATTAATGGACAATCATTTGTGTTTATATCAATCAAAGGTTATTGATTTTTCCTTGGAGATATATTAATATTTCATGAACTTTATTATATCCTTTATGTTTAAATGGCAGTCTCCTAGTCCAAGGAACATATTTTTTTTCTATTATGATTCTTATCTTACAACCATGATAGAATTTTTACTAAGTTTGGGTCTTTTTAAGCGTTCTAGATCTAAAAAATGAGTGTTACAATAGCTTGTACAGTAGATGACAATGGTCTAGGTATTGAAATTATATTTTAATGCTTAAATAAGAACAATAACATGATAATATCATCCTTGTTCTTCATGTAAGCCTAAAAAAATTTCAAAGGAAGGTCTTCATCAAAATTATAATGGTTGGAATGGTTATCTTTGCTATTGGTATCAATACCAATCGTTACTAATCATGACTAAAGTAATGTGTCAAAAAATTCTTACTCTTAGAAAAATAATTTAAGATCTTACATAACTAATCTATTATAACTTTGGTATTATGCCTTAGGCATCAATGTTTAAGGCATAGGGTTTAAGGTCAAAGGTTTAAAATTTATCATTAATAATTAAAGATTAATCAGTCAAGATGCAGTGTTTAATATTTGGCATTTGATGTTCAACATTTATTATTCATTATTTAAGGTCTAATTTTTGCTTTAAAGGGTTTAATAACAATTTATTTATGTTTAGGTTTTAGTGTTCACATTGGAGGTTAAAATTTTAATTACAATTATTCAATATTAAATTTTTAGCATTCAATGTTCAATAAGTTTTTTTCAAGTTTTACTAATTGATTATGAATATTTTCTTATGGATTAGTGCTCAGTTTTCAACATATAAATTTCAAGGCTATAGGTCTAATATTTAAATCATTAATTTAAATTTATGTTTATCATTCATCATATCCTGTCTAATATTTGGCATTTAGGGTTTAACATTCGCCATTCAATGTTTAAGGTCCAACTTTTATTTTTAAGAGTTTAAATCAATTCATTAATGATTTAGGTATTAGGGTTAACAAGTGAAGTTCACCTTTCAATTATAATTGTTCAATATTCAATATTTATCATTCAAGGTTAATCTAAGGTTTTAATTTTAAATTTTACTCACTAAAATTAAATTTTCATCTTACAGCTTAGGGCTTAAGGTTTAATGTATAGGGTTCAAGGATCAAGGTTTAGGGATTTGGGTTCTTGGTTGAATTTTTGTATTCAACATATAGTGTCTAATATTTTGCATTTATGGTTCAAGATTCATCATTCAATGTTTAAGGTCAAATATTTATTTGTAAGAATTTAATATCAATGTGGAGTCACCGAAAAACTACACCTTTTCCTTGCTCAATTCAGGAATAATTAATGACAAATTAGACCTAATGTCACCTTGATCTAGTGTTGTGAAGTGTTTTACACATCCACATTAGGTCTTGGGCCCTTTTTAAGCTAAATTCACTTAACTCTGTCCTAATTTAATGTTGTAAAATGTATTTATTTACATATTCACATTAAATTTGGGAGGCTTGTAAATCAAATGGACCTAATCTAGTGTTACATAATGTGTTCTACACATTCACATGGGATTTAGGGCCCTTCTAAGCTAAACAGACTCAATTTTGCCTTAATTTAGTGTTGTAAAGTGTATTTATTTACACTTTCACATTAGATTTTTGGCCCTCTTACATTTATGACCTTAATATCATCATTAATAGGCCCCTATTACCCTATATTGTGCATCCCAAGGCATAATTTAATCAAAAACACAACAATATCAACATAAAAACTAAAATTCTTCACTCCCCGACACTTTAGCATGAAAAATAGCCCCTATGGAACCCATTAACCCAAGATGGCGAATGAGTCCCATTTAGCCTATTTTTAAGGCTTTGAGCAGGAAAAGTGGGTTTTTAATTCGAATTTCTCCTATGTCGGCCTTTGGGATCAAATACACGGGTTATTAGGTGAATTGCCTATATAAACAAGCTTTAAAATCCTCATTTCATCCAAGAAACATCATGTATTCAAGTTTTCAAGTCAAGCAAGCAAGATTTAAGCATTTCAAGTCTTCACAAGGCCATCAAGATAGCTTCCAAGATCATTTCTAAGGCATTCAAGAGCAAGATTCTTCATCAATTGTTGCAACAATTCAAGATCCATCATCATGGAAAGGTTCTAATTGCATTACTTCATGTTCATGATTCATTATCTTATTTCATCATTTGGTTTAATTACCTAAAAGGGGTTTGACCAAGGAAAACCCCTATTCCTTAACAATCAACATTCTCTCTCTCTCTCTCTCTCTCTCTCTCTCTCTCTCTCTCTCTCTCTCTCTCTCTCTCTCTCTCTCTCTCTCTCTCTCTCTCTCTCTCTCTCTCTTTGTGTGGTTGCAAATATAGGTACTTTGAAGGCTTGGAGATCATGGAAGAATAGGTTACAATATTATTGGAGTGATTCCCCATTTGCTAGGTCATTATCTTCACAAAAAGTCACCTATCGGCCCGAAATTGGCAATTTCATATCTAAAAATTAAGAGGAACGGGAAGAGCAAACATTAAAGACTAGATTCAGATCTTCAAGTTTTAGAAAACCTTAAGTGGACTCATTCACCAAGATTGGAAAATGAGTCCCATTTTGGGTCAATTTTGAGATTTTGCGGTTTTGGATAACCTTTTCCGAAAAACATGTTCCTGTATAGAAACCCTGATCTGGGACTGATTCACCCAGAATGGAAAATGAGTCCCACCATGACTAAAAAGCAAAAATTGTAGGATTTCAAAGCTTCATTCCATCTCTCTCTAGATTCCAGGTGCACACATCCTGTTTTGTAGCTTTTTGTTTTGTTCTTCTTGCATTCCAAATCATCTAGTTCAATTTTGCATCAAACTAGGGTTTTGCATTTCATCTTCATTTCATTGTCTTTTCCAAGTTTAAACTTGGTGGTGAATCCCTCTTGTAATCTGAAATCATATCCTAGGATACCTTATTTCTATATCTCTCTCTCCATTCTTTGTTGGATTAAGATATCTAAGGTGTCCTTGAGTGTAGCAAGTGTGAAATGGGATCCCTATCCTTGTGCTTATGCCTCAAAGGTGGGGAGCATCCATTTCCATTGAGAAAATTTTGGTGAGCCTACATTTAGAACACCTTCTTTTCTGATTTGGATTCCATCATCATCCTAGATCTAGCTTTCATTAACATTGCATTAGGATTTGCATTAGTTAGTTTGCATTCTAGGGTTTCAAATTTTGCATCAGTGAAAGCTCATATAGCTTGATTTTTTGTATTTAAGTTCATTGAAAATCATTCAAAATCTACATTTGTATTTAGTCTTTAGGTCATACAACATAAGAAACATTAAAAACAATTAAAATTTTCTAAAAATTTTGAAAAAAAATCCCATTGGGACTCATTTGCCACCTTGGGTGAATCAGTCCCTTTGCACAAATGAAACTACCTTTATAGCACTACAAACCTTGTTTTTTCACTTCTTTTGGATGCCATTAACTATCTGTTTCAGTGGATGGACTTTATGTTACATGCATTTCACTAAATCTAGCTTAAATAGGCCCATTTCATGCATTGATTAATTCCAAATTTGCATTTACAACATCTCATTTTTAGATCATTGCATAGTGTTTCAAATCTGAAAATTGCATTTAAACATTTCACTTTAGGTCATTGAATTGCACTTTATTTACATTCTCATGCTAGCATGTACTCTTTTCAAGAATTTAGTGTTTCTAGAATATCAAATGGCTTGTATGATTCTATTTTCTCTATTCATGGGCATAATCTAGGAAAGAAAAGTAAAACCTTTGATAAGGATGTTGGATAACCTCCTAGTATCTACTAGATTTGTAAGAATGGCATAACACAAGAGGATGGAAGTGTAGACAATCATATAAAAATCATACTTGTTATTCTCCCAATACCTATCATATTAGTAATGAAGGTATCTTGCTGAAAGAAGATACAAACATTGAGAGTCTTGATTATCCCTCTCCTCCTCCCCCTTTGGAAGATATTAGAAAACAAGAAGATGAGATCTTAGAAAAATTTCTAAACATCACCTTACCTAATCTCCACTCATCCCTTGCTTTTGAAAATGTTTTAGCCAAAAAGGATGATATCATAGATGACCATGACATTCGCAATTTCCCTTCTCCTACTATCCCTCCTCGATGCGAAGAGGATGGGTTGGTGTTAAAAGATGCACCTATTGACCTGGTCATGAGAATCTTGCTCCTCCCTTCCCTAATGCCCCTACCATTTGGGAAGATCTATTTGGTAAGCATGAAAATCATAGTTGTCCTTCTCTTGATGCCTCCCCTGCTGGTGAAGAAGCTACTTTACAAAATCTAACCATGGAATGTGATGAACATCTTACAAGCTCTCCTACTAGGGTAGATAATATGGCACAAGAGAATGAGACCTTAGAAAAAAATGACAAAAAAATAGAGCCTTCTCCTAGTATCCCCACTATTGATAAACAAGATAATTCAACCATTGATCATTCCCCTACTTGTGATGAAGTCATTTTGGAAAACCAACCTCTGAATGTCAAGAACATTTGGTTTGTAGTTCTCTTAACAACTCTCCTCCTAGGGAGAATATCATGGTGGGAGAAAATGACAACAATAATAAGGTGGCTTCCTTAGGTGATGACAAATAGGTGGTTCTATATTTCCATTTATTAGAGATACATCAAACTAAGACTGCCAAGGTTATGAATGTGCAAGTGTCCATTAGATCCCCTTCAATCAATGGACCTCATACGTACCCCGTGGGACATCCTAAGAATCCTCTAATTCTTTACCCACCATCACACAAGCAACAAAATCAAAAAAAAACTTGAACTCATCCTTTACCCACCTAAGAATAATGTTTTGCAACACCCAAGTCATAATACCGTTGCTCATACACATAACACTAGAAACAATCTGCAACCAACACAAACAACTTCAACATCCTGAGTCACTTTTCCTAATCCCATTTTTCCTAGTTCTCCCCATTTAACTTCGCATAATGGGAAGGAGTATGATCTTGTTGAACAACTTAAGAATACTCTCGCAAAGATATCCCTCTGGGACTTGATTTAGAATTCACCTAACTATCACACTATGCTTCAATGTTCTTTGCAACAAGTTTGTATCCCTTCTAACACACAACTAAATGGAATAGTAGCCATGATTCAAGGAATAAGCACTGACATTATTTTCCACCAAAGTGAACTCCCGCCTTTGGAAGTGCAAAAAAAAAATGAAGCTTTCATTGTTGGCAACACAAGGGAAAAAAACTAAGAGGGGGGGTGAATCAGTTATCACAGAAATTTAAACTTATTCAACTTGTTCCCAAATCTGATTAATAACCATGAAAGCATAAATCATCAACACATCAAAAACACACATAACACCAATATTTTTTACGTGGAAACCCTATTAGGGGAAAAACCATGGTGGAGGTTAGTCCACAAGATTATACCATGTTAAAAGTATAAAGAATAATAAATGGGAATGTGCACATGCATTTAGGAACACTACCTAGAGCTCGCTACTCAAATACAACAAGGCTTACTGCCCAAAGGAAGACACACTGTCTTATAGAAACATTCAGATTACATCCACAAGATTTTGAACTAAGAAAATAGCATCTGCTAATACCTTATTACAGTTTCGATTAAGCACATGAACACTTCTTCACACTCTGCTCACTCTTCTTCACACTCTGCTTCTGCCTTCAAATAATTAGGACATTATTTGTACATCTCATACACACTACACCTTCAAATGGAATAAAAAATCGAACATATATATCTGCAACTAAGAATAATATCATCTCCATGTTGACTTCAACAAAATAATAAAACATATACAAATTGTCAGCCCAAATCAATAAAAATTATCAATGTGAATCAACCAATGTCAGCCACAACATAATGAAGACCAAAATCAACATCCTCGAACACAAACCACCTTCAAAAATTATGCCTTGAAGATCCACAACACGTTACAATCACTTAGTCGGCCATGAACATGAAAAAAATGAACACGCAAGAGAAAATAACCAATTGTGAGTACAACGATCAATGCGGACATGCAACACAGATAGAGAATGATCGAGAAACATCCACAAGCATCATGAATCACCACAGAAGCATTTGCAACAATTCAACTTAATAGAATCACATCATCTTCTTTTAGGAACACCAACTAAAGCAACAAAAAAATTGGCAAAACACAAATACTCATAACTTGATCAAATATTTATGTGGATCTCTGAAACTTAACATGGATAAACTAGATATACTTGAAAAAAACCCCTTTAATCCACAACCTATGATCATCAACATACTGAGCTAGCCAACATCCTGAACTTCACTTCACCACTGACAACCTGCAACTTGTTTTATTACAATTTTCTTAGTATCCTCAACATATATAGGGGTGATCCCACAATAGTGGTTTACAATTTTTGGCCAAACTCGACACTAATATTTTTTTTTAACAAAATCTCCACATTTGGGAACCTATAGTGATTAAACCGTGAGGAATTTGAAGATGATGCAAACTAGAGTCTTGTCACATTTTGTCTATAAATTCTAAAATTATTTTTTTCATTTTTTTTGGAATCAGATTGCACTTCTTTTTCCATCTCCCATGAAAATTGTTTTTTTTCAAAAAACAACATTTTTAAAAAGTGACGCACACCGTATAACGCATAAATTTTTTTCCTTGAAAGTTAAAATTCCAATTCTTCAAATTTAGATTTCTAACTCTGATATCTAGTGCTTACACTTTGGTTAGATAGTTTTTATTGAATATTTTTCTTTAATCAAGTTTCAAAGTCAAATCAATTCATAATCGACATAACACCCATCAGATAACGATAATTTTACTGATGTATTATATTTAATAAAACTTAAAAAACAGATAGATAATATAATCAAACATATTAAATTCAGATTTGTTGATAGCCTATTTTGAGGGGAATCCGATACTAGTTGTTTTGAGATCTCCTCCATTTTCATATTCTCAAATCGAGCTCTGAAGTGCAAAATTCTCAGCAATTTTGGTGCCTTAAGGAGGAAGGGTGAAAAAACAAGGGTTCGGCCGAACAAATGTTCGGTCGAAGAAAATTAAAGTGTTCGGTCGAACAGGGGTTCGACCAAACCCATGTTCGACTGAACCAACCATCCATAGAATAAAAAAATGATTTTTAAATGGGTTAGACCGAACATTAGAAAGATGTTCAGTCGAACACCTTGTTTTTAATATTAATATAAATATTAATTATATTGTTTTTAAATGATAACTTAAGAGAAAGATATGGAGGGATTGGGGGTAGGTGGCAAGGCTTAAATTTGATGGCCATATGATCGTATTAAAATATTTTTTCTGTAGAATACAATAAAATTTTTAATAAGATTGTAAAAGGAGATATTTTGGATAA